>JAJEJO010050257.1:0-38252 GCA_020662805.1 Glaucomys volans
ATTATTGAGATATGACTTGTATTTCCTGTCATTTTAGCTTTTTTAGGGTTTTTAGCTTAACTTTGTTTCTCCTTTGATTGACTCTTTATTTAGGGTAATTCCTCCCCATGATGACTGAGATTGTTATTTTTCTTTTCTTCCTCTTCGAATATTTTGTTGAGAATGTTCTGTAGGGCAGGCTTTCTCTTTGTGAATTCTTTAAGTTTTTTTATCATGGAAGGTATTTTATTTCATCATCAAATCTGAAGGTAAGTTTTGCTGGGTATAAGATTCTTGGTTGGCATCCGTTTTGTTCCAGGCCCTTCTTGCTTTTAGGGTCTGGGCTGAGAAATCTGCTGATATCCATATTGGTTCCCCCCTGTAGGTAATCTGATGCTTTCCTCTCCCAGCCTTTAAAATTCTATCTTTGTTTTGTATGTTAGCTATTTTCATTATAATGTGCCTTGGTGTGGATCTGTTGTAGTTCTGTGCGTTTGGTGTCCTGTGAGCTTCTTGTAATTGATTTTCCATCTCATTCATCATTTTATGGAAATTTTCTGATAATATTTCCTTGAACAGATTATTGATACCCTTGGTTTGTATCTCTGTGCCTTCCTCAATCGCGATTACGCTTAAATTTGGTCTTTCCATGATGTCCCATATTTTTTGGAGGTTTCGTTCATGATTCCTAACCATCTTCTCTGTTTGTTCGACTTTGTTTTCAAGATTAAATATTTTGTCTTCATTGTCTGAGGTTCTGTCTTCCAAGTGATCTATTCTGTTAATTATGCTTTCTATTGAGTTTTTAACTTGGTTTATTGTTTCCTTCATTTCCTTGTTTCCTTCAAGAATTTCTGGTTTTTTTTCTCAGAATTTCTATCTCTTTATTGAAGTGATTTTTTCTTCCTGCAATTGCTCTATTATTATATATTATTATTATATATATAGCTGATTATTCATAGCCTGAATCTGCTCTCTCCTCACATCATTCTCTTCTCGGATCATTTTAAATATGAACATTCTGAACTCCTTTTCTGCCTTTCCTTCTACCATGCTGTCTTTGGGTTCTCTTGATATATCATCTAGGTTTGTTTGGGACACTTTCTTCCCATGTTTTCTCTTGCTGCTCATGTATCTTCCCCTCTAGTAGTGCGAATCTGAGGGATTGCAATTTCCCTGTGAAGACTTAATGTGTCTCTGCAGATTTCCAGTAACTCACCTGTTGTTTGAGAGGTGCTTGATCAAGCGGTAACCCAAGAAAGGTGCTGTCCCACTACCTCCAGGTTGGGAATGTTCAATGCTTCTGGGCAGAGGCAGCCTAGTGTTGATAGACAATTAGATACAGCAAGGTGGTAGACTCCGGGTCAGGGTGTGGACCTGGGCCCTAGACCAAGTTGGGGTGGGGGCACAGAACTGTGCTCAGTGATGGAGACACTGGGCTTGAGAGCCCAGGCAGACCTGAACTCCTCGCTGGGGGCTCAGGTGGTGGCAGGTGGTTGCTCTCTCCTGGGGACACTGTAAGATGGCGCCAAAGGTCCTAAGCTCCTCACTGGAGTCAGGGACCCCAGCGGCTCCCGGCCAGACCTCTCCAGAAGCCGCGTTGCAGTGGCTCGGAAGACCAGCTCCAGCTCCGAATCCCCAGGCAGCCGGAGACGGTCCCTCTCTGCCAGGGAAGCTGCAAAATGGTGCTGAGGGATCCAAACTCCCCGCCGGAGTCAGCAACCCCAGCGGCTCATGGCCAGACCTCTCCAGGAGCCGCGGCACAGTGGCTCGAAAGACAGACCTCAGATCCGAATCCCCAGGCAGCCGGAGACGGTCCCCAGGCAGCTGGATACGGTCCCTCTCTGCCAGGAAAGCTCAGCTCCGAGGCCTGGGAGGTTGCTGGCTGGTGCTGGAGCCTGGCCAGTGACTCTAAAGCTGCTGCTGTAGACCCACACTCACTTGCTGGCTGGTGAAGACCCAGGTCAGTGACTCCGAAGCAGCTGCAGGGTCCGGCGTTCCCGGGTGGTAGCTGCCCGCAGCGGGGCAGAGCCCAGCCCGGCTGAGTTGGTTCCGGAGTGGCGACTGGGGACCCCTTATATGTGATTTGAATATGAAATCTCATTGAGAGCCATATTCCTGCTGTTTGAATCCCGAGCAAGTAGGAATCCATGGAGCAAGTAGGAATGCAGCCTTCCTCTAGCCCACCATCTTGAATCTTCCCAGAATGTAAATTTAGAAAGGGGTCAACAGCTAAAGAAATTTGAAGGTTTTAGATATAAAAATATATTTAATAGAAGGAAAAATGTTTCTAGATGAGAAGTCTTTGTGTGAAGAAATAAACAACATGAGGTCTGTGTAAGTAAAGGGCAACTCTAAACCAGTTTATGTGTAACGAAGTTGGTTATATACATGTGAAATGATCAGTTGAAGCTACTCAAGGTTTTTCCCTAAGGTCAAATATTAATGTACTGAGAAAAATCCAAAATTTAATCTCTATGTTAAACTGAGAAATATTGTCTTAACATTATGTCTGTTAAGTTTTATTTTTAGTGTCTTGAAGATATTAGGGTTTTATACAACTCTCATTAAACAGCAATTGTTTTGAGTATTACACTGTTACAGAGTTTAAATTTTCCTTTAAAAGTTGAACTTGATTAATATAAAAACATCAATGTGCTATTACTCTTCTTTGTGTATTGGATGTGTTCCTATCTTGCAGATATGCAGTTCTTTAAAGCAGGGAATTTCAGAGAACATTTATACCATGCTACTGTTCTCCAGACTAAAGTTGGCTGGAATAATGACTTTAAATTTAAAAAATAAATTTAATTGGGGATTTATTCATTTATATCATCTAATGTTCTGTAACAGAACCTAAATATTATTTACTTACTTTCTTTCTTTTTAGGCATTCTTTTTATTTATTGGTTCTTTTTAATTATACATGACAGTAGAACCCATTTTGATATAATTATACAGCTTGGAATATATCTTTTTTCCACAATGTAGATTCACATAATTCATATAATCTTATGTATACATTAGGTGATACTGTCTGTCTCAGTCTATTATCTTTCCTTCCCCTACCCCTTCCAATTCCATTTTCCTCTACACCATCCATCCTTCCTCCATTCTCTTGTCCCCTGCCTCTGCCACCCCTCCTCCAGTGCCTAATTTTATGTACTTATTTTATTCCACTCTTTTATCAGGCTAACTCCAGACTCATTGGTTTTGTTCAGTCACTTGTACTTACAATTTCCCTCACTTAATTATCCCTCCCACCTTGCCCTAATCACATTTTTTCTCTAATGCCATATTTTCTTTCTTACAGTAGCCTGGGTACACTATTCAGTATTTATTACCACAGTGACCAGTTTTCCTTCATAACACTCAACCTTATTGAAAGTATGTGATTACTCCTATATCTATCCATTCAATATCTTGCTCTACAATAAGACTTTAGCTTTCATGAGAGTAGTAGTTAGCTTTCCACAGAGTAGCCTGCTTTCTTCATGGTCTGTCCTTGATGGCTAGCACATGCTGTTAATAAATAAGGAATGAAAGAATGCGTTCCAATTTATTAGTCACTCCATAAAATATGGGCTAACCAACAAGAGTCTCCATTTAAGCATCCCACATTAAAATATCAATCTCTAGTAGATAGGAATTTAATCATGCAATTTGAGGGGATAACACACATCTTGGAACAAACACAGCCTTTACATATGTATTTTTAAATGTATTTTTGGTCCTGGCAATTGAATCCAGGAGTACTTAACCAGTGAGCCACGTTTCCAGAACTTTTTCTTTTGTCTTTTGAGACAGGGTCTCTTAAATTACGTAGTGCCTAAGTTGCTGAGACTGGCCAGGACTGTGTGATCCTCCTGCCTCAAACTCCAGAGGAACAGGATTATGAACAGGGGCTGCCATGACTAAACATTAACATTTTTAAGAGCCATACAGTGTGGGCACCATGGTGTGTGCCTGTAATTCTAGTTCAATTGAGCACAGGAATTGTAGGTTAGCATAAGCAACATAGTGAGACACTCTCACATTTTTTTTTAAAGTAAATGCAGCGCAGTGTTACATAATTTTTTCACAAACATTTTTAAAATTTATCTTTATATTTTTAATTGACAGATAAAAGGTATATAATTATGCACAACATGCTTTGAAGTACATACACATTGTAGAATCACTAAATCTATCTAATTAACCTATGCATAAACTCCCACAACTATTTTGTGATAAGAATATTTAACATCCACCAGGTGGTGCAGGCCTCCAATCCCAGCAGATCAAGAGGGTGAAGTCAGATGATCTCAAGATCAAAGTCAGTCTTATAAATTTAGTGAGGCCCCCAAGTAACTCAGGGAAACCATGTTAAAAACTGTAGGGACACACCTTAAAATGGCGACCACAATAACAACACCCTCGGGGCAAAAGCCTCCCCCACTCATGGTACCACCAAGGTGGCGGCCCAGGATTGGCTCATTCAACTTCCATGAACCTGAGCAGCTTTACATCTTAGCAGACCTCTGCCCTGCAGGCCTTGCTGTATACTGCATGTGCCGTTGACCTTTAAGATGATTGGCCTCCACCTGTATCTCCTCCCCTCGCTCCCATTTCATATACCTGTTTCACCTCCCCATTAAACTGAGATACTGCTCCCAGCTGGGATACCAGACTCCCGGCTGGTGTGCGTTTTTCAGCCATCGACACTCACCATCCTGTTTGACCCCCGTACCCCCTCTGGCTGGTCCAGGGAGGGCACCCAACCTTTGTTGTTCGGTGCGGAACAACAAAAAACTCAAAGAAAAAAAATGGTTGAGGATGTGCTTCAGTGGACCACTGGGTTAAATCCCTGGTACCAATAAATGAATGAATAAATAAATAAGAGTGGGGAGGGGATGGGGGCAGGAAAAATAGTGGAGTGAGACAGATATCATTACCCTACATATATGTATGATTAGGTGTTAATCTACATCTTGTACAACCATAGAAATGAAAAGTTGCACCCCATTTGTGTGCAGTGAATCAAATCACAGCAAGTAAAAATAATAAATAAATAAATAAACAAACAAACAAACAAACAAATAAAATCTTGTCATCCACTACCATAGAATTTTCCAAACACACAATATATTGTTATTAAACATAGTTACCATATTGGACAATAGATCTGTTGAATTTATTCCTCCTAATTGGGATTGTGCAAACTTTGACCAACATCACCCACACTCACATCTCTTTCTCCAAGATTCCAGCACTTGATTATCACCATGCACATCTTTAGCTCTATGAAACTACTTTAATAGATTCTGCCGGTGAGTCAAATGATAAATGATAGAATTTCCTTCTTTTTATGATTGAATAGTATTTCATTGTATAAATACTCCACATTATCTTTATCCATAACCTTCTTGAAGTTGTGACCTCAACCTTAAGTTAAAAATAAATCTGTGTCTTAGGTTGTAGCTCAGTGGTAGAGCACTTGCCTAGCATGTGTGAGGCACTGGGTTCAATTCTCAGCATCACATATAAAAACATGAGTAAAACAAAGGTCAAAAAATAAATCAGACTCAAAAGAAGCAAAATGATTCTGACTCAAGACCAATGGAAACCTTAGATTTTGTGTGAAAAGTCAGAGGAAGAGACACAGAGAGATTAGGTATGATGATAAAATAATCTTAAACTACATTTTTTAAAGGGCTAAATATTACCATGATCATTAATGCAGGATGGTATTATGCGAAGTCAAAAATTTGGGAAGAAGAAAACAGAAGTTTTTACTGCATCATGGCTGCCCTGACACACGATATGCAACCTGCTTAGGGTTGCTTAATTGAAAGAATGCTGTGCTTAATGTTCTCTCCTCCATAGGAATTGATAAAATAAGTGCCAGTGAGTGTAGGTTAAGCATTAGTAGAGAACTTTGACATAAATTCCTTAAGCAACTGTCAGTCAAGGCTATTGATTCTCCACCAAGGCCAACTCTACCAATCCTGAGACCAATCCTCACTCAGAGTCAGAGCACCCTACCTTCTTTGTTACATCAGATCATAATTGTTTGCCCTTGGGTGCTTTGATTGTCTTTTATCTCCCTGGAGAAGATGTAAATGAGCAGCCCACCCACATCACAACAGTTTTTCACTGTGGCAGATTCTTTGTATGAGAAGATTCGGATTCATAACCATAAAAAATGGCTACATTCAATAAATAGCCTCACAATACCATCTCCAGTGTTCTCTGTTGACAGGATCAACTAAGAACTCTTGCTCTAATTCTCTGTCACAAATTGATTGTACAAAGTATAACAAATTTTGTGTTTATAAATAAAAGACTTTTAAAGTCTTTTAGGATTTTGTGGTCTTAAAGAGAGCTAAGCATTTATGGGGGGGTGTGCTTAATCTGTTCCAGGTAATGCATTAATCCTGGCTCATTTAATACTCAGAACATTTCTGAGGTGCTAATTTTATGAATAAAGAAATTAAGCTTTAAAAAGACAAGAAATTAAGCTTTAAAAACAAAAAGAAAATAAAAAATAAATTAAGCTTGAAGAGAACAAATTGTCTACCAAGAAATGTGACTACTTCTTGGGATTATTTCAGATGATCAAGTATAGAAACACTTAACTAAGCTTCTCATTAATCCTTTCCAACTCTTATAACCTACAACCAGGGTGTTACTTAAGCCTGAGGACCAGAGGTGTGCATGGTGCTAAATGCCGCTAATTGCAGTGAATCAAGAGGCTGAGGCAGGAGGATTGCAAGTTGGAAACCTGACTCAGCAATTTTATGAGGTTTCAAGCAACCTAATGAGACTCTGTCTCAAAATAAATAATTTTAACAGATTGGGAATATAAATCATTGGTAAAGCACCCCTGAGTTCAGTTCCTAGTACCCAAAACACAAACAAACAAACAAACAAACAAACAAAACACCCAAAAAATAGAGAACAAGAAAAACACTGAAGAGCAGTTGTGACTGCTGTAACTGAAGTGGAATCATTCATTAGACTTCTAACACCCTGATAGATATTGCTTCATCATTCTTAGTTCTGTATGACTACAGACATACATGTGTATGAATATGTACATAATTGTATGTATATACATATATATGAATATAATTCTTATTATTTCACTATCTGAAATTTTAACAGTATGCTCATCTTATTAAGGACTAATTTTTCTCTTTGAAATTTCCCATGTCACTTTGATTTTAGAGAAACAGATTTTTGGAACTTGCCAAAGAAGCACAATGTGGGTGAGCTTTAAAGTTTACATCAATCCCACTGCCAAACTCCATACCAGTTTATAATGAAAGAAAATCCTTAACTAAATTCTGCATTGTCTGCCTTTTTTAAACAGAGCATTTATTAAAAGTGGAGTAGAAAGAATTTGCCTAAATTGCTCTCTAGGTTGGAGGAGGCTCTATTTCTTAATACTTTTGGTGGTGTTAGGAAAAAACCCAGGGTCTTCAGCAAGTTAGGCAGGTGTTTTACCACTGAGCTGCATTCCATAGGTGAGGTCAAATTCATGACACCACCATGCCAAACTATTTTTTTCAGTGCTGCGGATTAAACCCAGGGCCTCGCATATGGAAGGCAAGTGTTCTACCTCTAAGTTACACTCCAGGAACCTCTTTTTATTATTATTTTGAGAGAGTTGAAGTTGTGCCTCAACCTCAGACACAGATAGGAATCATTGTGGGTGACCACACCCAAATTGGTATTTCTTTTTAAAATCCAATTCTTGTTGAATGTATTCAAATTCCTCCTGGTACTTTTTCTGAAGTTTCTTTATCTGACATCAGTAGCTCCTTTACAAGTTTAGTAGGTGGATAATCAGGAAAGAATGAATATTGTAGTGGTCAACCCATGACGTCAGGTTGCAAGAGATGTTCTAAAACGCCTTTAGTGGGGATGTCATTTTGTTTTTGGTTTTCCTTTTTTTTGTCTTTTAATTTCAGTATAGGGGCTGAATGCAGGTGCTAAATTCATGCTAAGCAAGAATCCTTTACCCCTGAGCTACATTTACAGCCTTTTCATTTTATCTTGAGTCAGGGTCTCCCTAAATTTCCCAACCTGATCTCAAACTTGCAACCCTCCTCCATCAGCCTCCCAACTGGCATGAACCATCACTGAATTCACTGGTCTTTATTTTCTGGCAGAACTGGGAGTATGTATTTTCATTCACTATAATTTTATTCCCAATTCTTAGAACATTGTCCTCATTTAAAGCAAAGAACAAAGAACTCTCCAGTAAACATTTTTTGAGGGAGCAATGAAATATCTCAAATGGATAAACAGCCACGAGTGTTGGCATGCACTTGTAATCCTAGTGATTTGGGAGACTAAAGCCGGAGGATTACAAAATTGAGGTGAATTTCAGTAATTTAGCAAGGCCCTTTCAATAAAAAAAATAAAAAAAAAAAATAAATAAATAAATAAATAAAAGGGTGGTGGATGTTTCTCAGTGGTAAGGAACACCTGACTTCATTTCCCAGTATGAAAAAAAAAAAAAAAAGAAGAAGAAAAGGAAAAGGAAAAGGAAAAGAAAAATGAAAAGCAAGAAATAAAAATAAATCAGAGATTTCAAAATTTTAAAATAGTAGAGGAAGAAACCACATTTGTTCAACTGTGAGGTTGTTGGTTGTAGAACAAAGTATTATTTAATGAAATAATTGTTTCAGTTAAAATGCTTCTGCAAAAACTAAGTCATGTTACCTTTCTTGCTTTGGACCCCAAACCTCATCTGAGTTGTTTACTTCATAAACTTAACCAGTGTGATCTAAAAAAACCTTTCCACCACTTCCTGAAGAGGTGGCCTACAGTGGGTGTGATCTTGGTGAGCCCCAGGTATTTAAGAAGGGCACTTGCCTGGAGCATGTATTTACCTCTAGGGAGCAGACTCAATTGTCAGCTGCTGAGCTATCTAGAAGTGAGAGTTACTGCTCACAGTAATACTGAGGAAACTTCCAGAACTTCCAGACCCGAGGTCTCCCATAACTGACTCTGGTGAGTTGGGAATTCAGAGAAAAGTGTTTCAAGCTTACTTTCTTCCATAAAAATAGCTTACATTTACTTTCTAATTTTGAATTTTTTCCAAGTAAATAACTTCCTTGTTTTTTTTTTTTTTTCCTGGTTAAAATACATATAACCAGAGCATTTGTAAAATATTGGTTTCTGTTAAGTGTTTTGAGTAGTTTTGCTTCTATTATCCTCTGTTTTATAAGACTTTGCAGATCTTAAATGAAATATTTCTATTTCTAGTTTTATCAATTTTGGATACCATACATACTTCAAACATCCAGTGTGTTGCATGTCATAGTTTTTACACACATCAACTTAGATGTATATTTAAATTTGAGTGTAAAACCCTTGATGTGACGGTTCTACTTTCTGTCTCTTTCAAGCCTTCAGTTTGAAAATTGGATTTAAAAAGTATTACAATAGATACAACAACCTTCTAGAAGTTTCCAAGATGTAGGAACGTGGTCACTAGAGATCTTTGATTACTAGAGAAAAATACGAGAAGTTAAGATTAATTTGTTCATGCTTCACTAATTGCATTCCCAAACTGAAGGGTAGTCTCTAAACTCAAATATGGAGAGCAAAGCACCATTATTACCATTGATAATTTATTCTTTCTCTGTAATTTTTTTGGGAGGGTACTGAGGTTTGAACCCAGGGATGCTCTACCACTGAACTTCAACCCCAAATCTTTTTATTTTGAAATGTTCTCACTAAGGTACCCAGGCTGGCCATGAACTTCATTTCCTCCTTTCTCATTCTCTCCAGTAGATGGAATGTGCCATAGCACTGGGCTGTCCTGTTGATTTCTTCAAAATAACAATGGATTAATTGTTGCTGATTATTACTTAAGCATGAGTATGCGTCATCTCAATATATGAAGACATTCTGATGGTCAGACCTGATTCTGTGGAAAAACTTTCATTTTTTAAATAAGAATTAACAGAAAATTTTTACATTTGTTTGTCCTTTTCAGTACTGGAGTTAAAACTCAGGACCTTATACATGCTAAGCAAATGCTCTACCAGTGATTACATCCCCAGTCTTACTTTTATTTTAATTTTGAAATTTTTAAAACTTTATTTATTTATTTATACTGGGGATTGAACACAAGGTTACTTTACAACTGAGTTGTATTTCCAACTCTTTTTTATTTTTTATGTTGAGACAGGATCTCAATAAATTACTGAGGTTGACCTCATTCTTTCAATCCTCCTGCCTCAACCTCCTGAGTAGCTAGGAAAAGAGTCATGCATAAATACACCCTGTTTACATGATACTTTTTGAAAGAAATTGTTCAATTAACATTAGAAGTATCAATTCGATGGTTTGTAGTTTCAAGATTTGGAAGTTGAACACAACACTGATTAAATAAAGTCATTTTCAAATGAACTAAACTTGAAATTTTAATTGTCTTAAAGAAAAGTACATCTGGGTTGAGAGGCAAAGAGCACAGAAATTTGGCATGAATACTAACTGTCTCTATGTTTGTTACAGTTATTGTATCAGAGAGAGACACGTATTTCATATGAGCACCTGGTGTGAATAGCTACTGTAAGTAACTCTGGACTCATCCTAAACTTTATTTTTTATATTAAACTTGCCCAAATGGTAGAGAAAGTTGTTTTGTTAAAATAAAGTTCCTGCTCATTTCATTTTCTCATTTATATCATACAATGAACTCAGCCTGTCTATATTTTCCATATCAAGCATTGTACAGAAGGAAGTTAATACAAAGAATAGGTAGGACTCAAGGGAAGAACCTTTCATATTTTTTATTTGTTCATCAAGATAGAAGAATAATTCTCTTGTCCCCTTCTTTCTTCTCATTCTCTTTCTATATATTTTGTCTTCAGAAACATGGATTCCCATGCCTTCCAAGGATTCCAGAGTGAACTCACATGCTCTATTTGCATGAACTATTTCTTAGACCCCGTCACCATAGACTGTGGGCACAGCTTTTGCAGACCCTGCCTTTGCCTCTGCTGGGAGGAAGCCCATACGCCAAGGTGCTGCCCCCAGTGCAGGAAAGTGACAGAAAAGACAGGCTTCAGGGCCAACATCGTCCTCAAGAAGCTGGTTTCCATCACCAGACAAGTCAGACCTCGCCCCGACAGCAGCTCTGGGGAGCAGCTCTGCACAGCACACAGGGAGGAAAAGGGGCTCTTCTGCCATGTCGACAAGAGCCTGCTCTGTGCACCCTGCTCTGAATCACCAGAACATGCTGTTCACAGCCACAGCCCAGTGTCATGGGCAGCAGAGGAGTACAGGGTGAGTGATGGCTGTGGAGTAACTTAGAACCTGCAGGGTGCAGATCAGAGAGAAAGATGAGGCTGCATGATAATGAGGAAGATGGCAGGGGTGGTGCTGTTTCAGTGTAAATCTCAAGATGTATCTGTACCCTTTAAATGTTCAACAGTTTAACACTATAATCATGACTAAGTTGAATGAGCTTGCGTGTTCCTTAAACACACAAATTCCCCTGGAAACATTGTCCAAATAACAGGGCATCGTGACCATGCCAATAACTATTCAGCAGGCTGAGGCAGGAGGATCCAAAGGTTGAGGCCAAGCTGGGAAACTTAGTAAGACCCTGTAATGCTTTTTATTTTTTAAAGGGTTGGGTATAAAGCCTAGTGGTAGATGCTTACCTATCATGTATGATACCTTGGGTTCAATCTCCAATAACAAAAAATAGTAAAAATAAATCTATTGTCTAAACATGTGGAACAGGGCAGAAGTAGAGCAGATGGCTAGCACTAAAAACATGGGTTTCTTTTACTGCAGGCTGGACACTTTCATAGTGAGCTTATTGTAAAAACTGCCTGTATTATCTATAGTGTCCCTTCAAATGCTCATGTTTCAGTTGCCTCAGATATCCCAAGTAGTAGTAAACTAATTTGTAAAAATCTGAATCTCTTCTAATTCCATTATTGTTCTCCCAACCACTTTTTTCCCAATACTCATAAGAATGAAGCCTATAAGACTATCATTCCTATCACTAAAGCCTATGGTTATTTTGCAGGAGAAACTTCTGAAGAAAATGGATCCTTTATGGAAAATGGCTCAGGAGATGCAAGATAATCTAAATGAGGAAGTTAGCAAATCACAGTCCTTTATGGTAAATAAGACAAGGTTTTACTTGTTTTTATGCAGAATGAAATGATGTTGTCAGCTAAATTTGAGTTATCACTGAAGGATGGTGTTTTCCTCTCAGAAAAATAAGTGATTTCTGGAAATTTTACAAGTGTACTGGCCAGCAGATGCTAATGTGAAGAATGCTAGTGTATGAGGTGAATGAGTCATGACTAGTATTCCTTGTCCAACAATGAAGGTTGGATAAATCTTCCCAAACATTCAGGATAAGACAGTACAGAATTACTTAGTTTTGAAGGAGAAAAGGAAGCAGAATTTTACAATGGGCAAAGTGGAGTGTTTTTTAAAATGTGTAACACCATGTATATGTAAATATTTTAAAATATTTAAAGGAATCAGATAAAGGAACAAAGGAAAGAGAGAAGATTCATGTGAAAGAGGAAATAATGCATAAGAATTCTGGAGAAGTGTCGGATGGAGATAGTCTGGGAACCCTCAGAGGTCTTGATTTAAACAAGAGAGAGACAAAACAGAGAAGGGCAGGAGACAGGATTAGCTCACATTTAAGACTCTGCAGGTGTGAGACAGGAAGTATTGAAGTACTTAGTTGGTGCTAAGACAATAATACTTGAAGTTTACATTTTCTGTTGGGAGTAAGGACATGTAATCCTTTTAAATGAATATCTCTTCAGGAATATGTGACTTTAAGGAAGAACATGATTCAAGTTCAATATCAGATTATGCATCAGATTCTCTTTGAGGAGGAGCAATTTCAACTGGTTACACTAGGTAGAGAAGCAGAGGAGATTTTCCAACAACTCAGGGAGAGTGAAATCAGAATGGCCCAACACAGAGAAAGGCTGAAGGAAATATACAGGAGACTGACTGAGATGTGCCACAAGCCTGACGTGGAGTTGCTCCAGGTGAGTAGGGAGGGTCCATCCTCAGAGACAGGAATCCTTGTGTGGGCAGTGTTGCCTGCAGAGACCACTATGCTCAGCTGAGTGACATGAGTTCCTTCACACTCATCATTGTCCAATCAATTGTTCCTAATATGTTCTGGGAAACTTGGGAGTTTTTAAGGCTTGTAGAAGATAAAACAAGACAAAATTTTTGTGTTATCAAGAGTACTATTCCCACAGAGAATACATCCAAAAACTCAGTAGTCATAGGAAGGTTAACTTTGTTGAAGAAATACTCATTTTTTTCTGAAATCCATCATCACTCTCTGTTATCCTGCACAAAAGCAATTGAGGCCTTGGTCCTCTCCTAGGCAAGATGTACAGAATTTGCAATTTCAATGCACTATTTTTCAAGTAGCTCACTGTTTAGTTTTAATTGTCAGACGTGGTCAGATCTCTTCTTCGGAATAAGACTGGGAGATGAATGGCACGGGAACCTAGGTCCAGTTGCATCACTGCACAGACCCTTTCTCAACTCCAACCTCAGTGCACACCAAGGTTGTCTTTTATGTTGAGTTCAGGTGTTGTTATTAGCCTCAGATGATTTCTCAGAGGGGAATAAAAAGCAATAAATTTAAAAAAAAAAAAAAAAAAAAAAAAGCAAAAGAACAAAAAAACCAGAGAGGATGAAGGACAGTATTCTCATTATTATTATCTTTTTCCTTTTTCCATTTAGGACTCAAAGGACATATTTGAAAGGTGAGTTTTATAGAAATGATCTCTGATTTATGAGAATGTTGTTTTCTTGTTGAAGAAGTGAATGTTTATGTTTTCAGTTATTGACAACTTTTTTTAGGTTATTAACTATTTTACTTGAATAGAGACGTTGAGGCAATATGTTCATTGAACTCAGAAATTTTTCTCTGATGTGGATGAATTCAAATATACTTAGGAATGATGTGGTATGCTGGACTTAATTTCATCCATTCATTCTATCCTCTCCAGCCCAGCCCCAACACACCTTGATAAGATTTTCCTAAGGTATCACAGAGAAAGATCCTATTTTTGAAGGCAGAATTTTGAAAAGACAAGAAATTAATTTCCCCTAAGGATATGAAGGGATGGGGAATTTATTCCCATAAGTAGCAATGACCAGATCCCAGATCCTGTTCCATCACAGCTCACCCCATGAGTGGGAAAACTCAGAGGGGAAGGGCTGCCTGAGAACCTCAGGATCAGGGCTGCCAGACTGTATTAGATCCCCTCAATGGGCAGAGATGGTCCCAGCTGCTTGTTCAAGGAACATTCCTCCTTAGGAATCAATGACTATATCATTGGTGCCTTCTGTGAACTGAAGTCCCAAAATCTTTGCCTGAATTTTTGCTTTTGTAAGATACTCAGGATCCTTGCATTACTCAAGGTGGAGTGAGGAAGTGAGGGAGGAAATGACACTCAATGGTTTTCTTAAGTTAATAGTGTTGGAAAGAAGAAGGGGATTTGATAGTTTTTAATTTTTAACATTTCTTCATAGATGTATATAGGGTAATAATATCTGTTTCTTTGTACTATCTTTCCCATCCCCACTGCCCCTTCCCTCTCCTCATATCCCTCCTCATAATCCAAAGTTCCTTCATTCTACCCTACCCACCCCCCACTATGGGTCAGCATCCACATATCAGACAAACCATTCAGCCATTGGTTTCGGGGGCTTGGTTTATTTCACCTAGCATGATATTCTCCAGTTCCATCCATTTACCTTCAAATGCCATAATTTCATTTTTCTTTAAGTCTGAGTAATATTCCATTGTGTATAAGTATCACATTTTCTTTATCCATTCATCTGTTGAAGAGTATCTAGGTTGGTTCCACAATCTATTTATTGTGAATTGGCCTGCTATAAACATTGATGTGCCTAAGTCACTGTACTATACTGATTTTAAGTCCGTTGGATATAAACCAAGGAGTAGATTTTAATACATTAAACATAGAAAAATAACATTTTATACCCCTGAGAGTGTTGAATAAAATGTATACCTAATTCACCAAAATGGGAGAATTCTGATGAAACCTCTTGGATTGAAAAGCGATACCTTGTAATGAATTTATGGTTTACCTTTGGTTTGAAACTGTAACTGATGTCATTCTTTACAGGATTGAATTGGTGCAGAGACAGAAACCCCATTCAGTGAACCCAGAGCTCCCTTCACTGAAAATCACTGGAATCCTGGACATGCTGAACCATTTCAAAGGTAAGAGTGAGCCCTCTGGCAGCCAGGTTCAACTGACTTAGTAGGTTCCTGAGAATCAGTTGCCTACCTTTTTGAATTTTTGTACATGAAGATGGTATGTGATTTTACAAAATATTTATATTTTCTTTCCCTGCCTAGTCATAATACAATAAGCAAGACTGCACTTGTTAACTTATAGCTCAGGTATATATTTTAGTTCTGATATAGACAGTACAAGAAGAGGAAAAGTATTCAAGTCTTGTGGTTATTAAGACATACAAAACTTTCTTCTAAGACAAGCAATTGATATATTGTGTTCAGTTTATTCTAATTTGAAGATTTAAATAAGGTATTGGTGTTTTTTAAATCTATTCTACAGACCTAAGGGCATTTATGATATGTATTGTGCACATAGTAATGATTAGAATACCCACGGTTTAGTGAACAAAAAATGTCTAAATTTGCCATAAAAGAACAATTTTAATATCTTCAGATGGATTTCAAAGCAACTGAAAGGTTAGTTGACTGTGAACATGACACAGCCATGTTATTGGCCCACTACAGAAGAGTTCTAGACAGCAGAAGGCTGAATCCCAGTTTAGATTGAATGCACAGCCTCAACAGATAGTGTTAAATGGGAAGATTCTTTTCAGTAAAGCATGCAGATGTTGCTTTCTATCAAATTATTTGATGTTTGAAAATGCAGCAGGCACAATCATAGCAAAGTGATCTCTAGTAATGGTATCAAAAACAACTCAAGAAGAGGTTTTACTGAAGAAAAGAGACTTTTTCATTGGTCCTTGAAACAAACCATCCAAAAGTAGATATTAAATCACCTGTTCACACAGCACAGGATACCTTCAGTTTTCTTTCATTTGGCACTCTAGTTTGAAGATTTCTGGGTGCTATAGAGGTGATAATGACCCTTTTCCATACATGAGCAAATCTGAACTCTCTCTGCTCTCTACCACTCCTTAGAGGAGGGACAAATAAAGAGATTCATTGGGCAAACATCCTTTGCCCCAAGTCATGCAAATGTCATTTGCTGACCTGATTTTTGTTGTTTTGTGCAGTGAATAATGGAATAATTTAGGGATGGGCCAATCGCTGTAGGAGCCTTTCTGAGGAAGTTAGAAATATGATATTTGGAGACAATGGAGCAACTGAAGATCCCCAGAGTGTGGAGAGTTATGCTGCATGGGGTGTTGAGGCCTTTACCTCTGGTAGACACTACAGGGAGGTGGATGTGGCCAAGGCCTCCAACTGGGTGCTGGGTGTCTGTAATGATTCCATGACAAGTGACACTCTTGAAGGGGAAAGCTTTTCTCCTATTTTCCGTGAAGAACAACACCACTGTAGTCTCTCCACCAACTACCCAGCTGTAACTCATTTTGTGCAAAGGCCTCAGGATCGGGTTGGTGTATTTCTGGATTGTGACAATGCAAATATGAGCTTCTATGATGTATGCCGAGGTTCCCTCATATGTAGTTTCTTTTCTTTCTCCTTTACCTCCCCTCTGAAGCCTTTTCTCTGCCTAGGTTCCTGATTAATAGTGAGGTTTTCCTGGACATGGTGTGACATGCCTAAAATCCTAGCCACACAGGATGCTGACACAAGAGGATTTCATGTTTTGAAGCCAGAATGGGAATTTGAGGGAGATCTTAAAAGGGGGGCAGGGAGAGGTGTAGCCCAGTAGTAGAGCTCTTGCCTAGCATGTGGGAGGCCCTGGGTTCATTCCATGGTGCTAGAAAAAAATAACATTAAAAAGTGCAAAAAATAAGAAATATGAAAAAAAAAATGAGAATTCATTGGTGAATTCCCATGTCTGAAGAAACTGTGGTTCTTGGGCCTTCTCAAGTCAGGGTACAGGTCTGTGCATGATGTCTGTGGGCCTATTATAACTTCAGGAAGCATAATCACTTTATGGTAATAAAGTAGTATAACCACATTTATTTATGAATTTGTTTATTAAATGTAAATTTTTAACCTTTATCTTATTCATTTATTTATATGTGGTGCTGAAAATTGAACCCAGTCCTGACACATGCTAGGCAAGTGCTCTGGCACTGCGTCACAACCCCTACTAAATGTTATTTTATTAAAGATTTGTAAAACCCCAACTATGTGATCCAAGATTATTTTTCAGTCCCTTCAAAGAAATTCAATACCTATTAATATTAACTCCCCATTCATTCCCCCTTCTCACCACCTGGAAATACCTTAACTATTTAAGTCTTTATGGATTTGTGTGTTCTAGAAATTTCATAAAAATTCAATTATATCTGTGGCTTTTTGTGTCTTATTTCTATCATTTATTCTAAAACTTCCAAGACTCATCCACATTGCAAACTAAGTGTTTGATCTCCATGTTTGAGCAAGGCTGTGGCAGAGGAATGAAGTGACTTATATCTTAGCTTACTAAAGAAAAGAAAGCATCTACAGGTGCTGAGATTTCTCTCAAGTCTGACCTAGTTGGATTGATTCAGCTATCTGACAGATTATCATTTCAACATTTCTCCAAGTTCTATGCATTCATCACTTCTCATCTAAAAGCTTTTTCTTGAAGCCATCCCTGCCTCCATAGACCAGGGAAGTTCCTCTGATTACACACTCCAAACCTATTATATCATCTTCTAATAATCAACAAACTCATCAAATTGATATTTATTACTTCTAGACTCTAAATTCCAAGATCAGACGAGTAGTATTTATCATATTTACTACTATATTCCCATTACCCAAAATGCAATGTCCAGAACGTGGTACACAACACAAATGTAGTGAATGGGTAGGTTGATAAAAAAAAAAATATGTATCAATAAACAGTATTTTGGCATTAAGAATGCTTCTCAATGCATCTAACAAGTTAGGACACAAAATACTAATGAATAATGTCAAGAAAATAAACGATAGATTAATTTCCAGATTCATAATCTGCTGTGGGCTGGATCTGAACATCCCTGAAATGGCCATGTATTTAAAGGCTACCTCCTGAGATGAGCTATTGATTCACCAGGTATACAACCTTTTGTTGTATGCAAGATGAAAGGGGTTCCACGGATGGATGACCCAGCACTGTGAGTAGGCCTGTTGAGACTGAGTTGCAGACAACTTAGAAGTGTTGAAGATGGGACATGGATTTTTGTCTTGGCAGTAAGTGAGTCAGATCCCTGATCCCTTCTCACCTAGGTTCCCCTGTGCACTTCCTTGCAAATCCACATCCAGTGAAAAAACTTGCCAATTCAACACAATTGCCATTGCTTAAAGGAGAAGGCAGCAAAGCCTCACCTTTGCTCCCTCCTGTGGCTTTCCTGGGTTAAGTGTCTACCATCCACCTTAGTCCAGGAATAGAGGTCAAAGCAAAAACATGGGTAAGACTGACAAGGGATCTGAGCTGCTGTTTCGAGAGGACCACCTAGAGGACACTCAGGTCATCCAAATGTGGGGCAAAAGGGTGACGGCGATGAATGTGTCTGGAAGGGTGGCCTGAAGAGGCTAAGTGTCGGGTACCAGTGGAAATGGATTTGCACGCAAACCTCAGGCATCACAGTGGATGGTATCTGGCATTATGGGGACAACAGAGCAGATGGTCTCCTGAAGACTTGCCAGAGGAAGTTGAAGTCTTAAGGCATGCTTGGGGCCAGCCTTCCAAGTGTCTGAAATCCGCAACCTGATACATCTTGCTTGGTGTATGGAGATTTTTATGCTACATTGTAGGTCATTGACATCTCTTTCGTGATCGTTTTTCAACCCCAAAAATATAAAGTTGTATGGATATGGATGTAGGGATATGCCCAAACCGGAGTGATTGTGGAACCTGGATTGAATAGCGATTTTGAAATGGTAGCCTTCGCAGTTTCGGAAACTTATCGCTAGGGGGCACCCGGTTACCTTGACTTTGGAAATACTGATCTCGTTTTTTTTACCTCTTTTGGATCACAGGTATGCAGAATTCTCTTTTTAGCAGATTGGAAAGGTTATGTGAATGATATGATTTTCAGAAGTTACACACATGAAGGCTACACTTTGAGTGCTTTATAAGCACATGAAATAAACATCTCTTTCATTTTATGATTCCAGTTTATGAATGGAAGAACTATGGCAGAGAACTATAATAAAGAAAATGTCATGCTTCCAAGTACCTTAATCCCTTACATTTCCTTCAGGAGACATTCTATCGTGAGGAAAATAATTTTTTAAAATTTATTTTTATAATAGGAATTTAGATTTGCCCTTCCTTATTTAATTCTTGTAATCAAGTCCTACACTAAGATAATCTTTAGAGTGGGATAGTTAGTCCTCATAACCACTTGAAATTTTAACACTTTTTTCTTATATTTTTTAGTCGTGATGGGAATTAATTCAACTCAGGGCCCAGAGAACCCAGAACTCCCTAGGTTTGGCAAGAACTCAACCTCTGAGCACCAGCCACCCCAGTCTTTCCTGTGCAACTTTGAGATTCTTCCAGGCTGGGCAGGGTGGGGCACACCTGTAATCCCAACTGCTGGGAGTCTGAGGGAGGAGGATTGTAAATTCAAAGCCAGCCTCTGCAATTCAGTGAGGTCTTGAGCAATTTAGTGAGACCCTGTCTCAAAATAAAAAATCTAAAGAGCCATGGATGTGCCTCAGTGGTAAAGGACCCCTGGGTTCACTTCCCTGTATCAAAAAATAAATAAATAAATAAATAACAATAAGAAAAAGATTTATCCATCATGCAGCTTAAGAAACTTTTATTCTCTTGTTCTCCCAAGAACTGTTAAGAGATAAAGAATAATACATGACAAAATAACCTTCACATAACAAACAAACAAATCTCTGAAATTTTTGTTTGTAATCTGAAGTGTCTCTGCATTGCTCAGGTTGCTCAAAACTCCCCTGGTTCAAGGCTGGACTCAAGTGCTCTCCCTTCATCAGCCTCCATTGTAGCTAGAATTACGGGCTGCCACTTCATTTTAGAGTTTCTCCATCTTCAGTGTGATCAGAATCCACTTGGGGTACTTGTTATACACAAATTGCTTAGTTTCTGATTCAGTAGTTCTAGGATTTTCCTGAGACGTTGCATTGCTAACAAGTTGCCAAGTGGTAACATTGCTGTTGGTCTAGGGACTTCCTGCTAGGAACCACTTCCCATAATCAATACAATTTTTTTTTCTATCTGGTAAGAGGAAGGATAAGTGTGGACTTCGTTAAGTGTGACAATTAGACATATGTCAGAGTGTTTTTTCTGTGTATGTGCAAGTTCAACTATAGGCAGAATAATGTGTGGATGGATATTGGGAAGGCAAAAGATAGACTCTATAAACTTTCTAGGATAATTTTGTCAATTTATCGAGTCTCAAACTTTCAATCCTCCTGAGTAACTGGGACTACAGGCATGTACCACCAGGTCCAGTCATTTGCCAGACATTTGCAATTATGTGAAAATATTTGCAGACATTTGCAATTATGTGAAAGACATTTGCAATTATGTGAAAATTAAAAGTACCCCCAATCAAACAATTGTTTTACTATGATCTATTAGAATCAACAGTAAGAATGAAGTTGTTTGTTTACATTGTAAGGAAAAAGTAATTATGGGGATTATAGATTCTCAATTTTGTTTTGATCTTTCCCTAATTCTCTTTAATTTACAAAGTTTATTTATTTCCTCAATGATATTTTGAATCCTTCTTAGAGACGTTTCAGTTAACTATATGCCCGGAAAATGTGTCTCAGATTCTAAAACTAGGAATAATTGGGAAAAATGGAATTTATAATGTCTTGGAAATTAATGACAAATATTTGATTCAAACAATAGTGCAATATTCTCTTCAAAGAAAGGAGGAAATGTGTTTCCAGCAGGTCAAGTAGTTTTATTGAGATTGTTTAACAGTAGAAAACATGTCTTATCCACTTTCCAGCTTCAAAGGAAAGACTGAAAAGGGTTCACATTAATCAGCACTGTTGCTTTGTTAATGGTGATTTGCAAGAAGCAAATATTTGTTAAGATATTAATACTTAGAAACTATTTTTGATAGTGACCCCTTCTGTTGTAAGCTCAATTAAAATGGAATTCTGAATGCTTGAAGCTTCTACTATTAACAAAAGGCCATGACATATTGAAACAGCTAATTGGACTTTTCATAATGGATTTTGAAGTTACAGTTTGCAGAGGGTGACTAATAGGGCATCAACAGCATTCACATTTGAGAAGACTGCTCCATTTTGAGATTGTTACATTTAATACTTACTCATTATCTGTCTTCTTGTACATTGTAGGTTTTGTAAAGGAAAGGTTCATATACTCAGGATTAAGCACCATGAGTGGCATGCTATAGCTTTTCAATAAATGTTGATTGAGTTAGTAATCTAATTTTTTTTCTGCAGGCATTAAACTCCTGGGGAATTTGACACTGACCAAACATCCCTATCCATTTTAGGGATGTCTCACCAACTGCTTAGGACCTCACTACATTTCTGATTCTGACCTTGAACTGCCTCCTGCCTCAGCCTCCTAAGTGATGGGATAACCTGCATGCACCACTGTGCCTGGCAGTAATCTAATTTTCATATGGCGAGATTAATAAATTTGGAAAATTGTGCTAAATAATATATCAATTACTTCTATTAGTCAGGCTTCAAATAATTATTAGAATTAAGATTAGTAGTAAAAAACCCAAATTTTACAAATAACTATTATAATCATTAGTTTCCACCTTCTGTCCAACAAATTTTATGCAGAAATAATTTAGACATGTGTTTTGAGAGCTGTGTAGCAATAGCAAAGTTTTCATGAGCAGCAGATTTTTAAAAACAGCCAAAAGTCCAGAAATTAAGAAATTACATAATCGATCCTCAAAATGTTTATGTGCAATGTAAATAAAATTAGATATATTTTGTGCTTGGAGGAGATTCTTGTTCCAATGTTTGACACTAGGTAGTGATTTAAAGCCCTATATTCTTTATTCATAAAACAGATAAAATATGTCTGGAAGCTCCATGTTTGAGGAGCATAGTTATGTCACCAGCTGTGGCATCTTTTGACTAATTTCATTTTAACTTGTATATGCTGCTGTGTGTCTGTGGGTGTAGAGGGCAACTTATTTTTTAAAGAAAATATCCATGAGAAGAAAGGTGTTTGCCTCTGAAATAGAAAAGCCTAGAGGCATCAGTTGTGTAAGGGGCCAGTCCTTGAAGGAGTGAGGTTATTTGGGCTTTAAACACTATACAAATATTCTAAAAAATCAATTAGTTCAATAAAGATGTTTGATTTATAGTCAACTTGTAGGGATTTTACAGAAGTTCCAAGAGAAGATAAAAAATATTAGTTATATCAGACAACAATTTCACAGAAGAGAAATACGTTAGTTGCTTGCAACAATTTGTTAAAAGTAAAGGAAGATGCCTTGCCTAAGGCCATCAGGACTGCAGACAATGAGGCAAGGGTAGGTGCCATCTCCTTCCAATGCCACACAAAATTTTTACTTTGGCTGAAAGAAAATGTTTTTGATTAGATATGAGTAGCCAGTTGTAAATTTCTATAATTTTCCTCTGGTGTGAGATGGATGGATGCAGGAGTTCTGTTTGCAAACCTTCTAAACACCTTTAAAGAAATTGTATAATGTGTGTAAGAGAAGGATGAGGGCTGGGCAGAAACACTTGCTCAAAACCCTCAGTCAGTAATAATGCAAGATCCTTTGAATGGTTAACTATCTTAATTTGAATCTATAACATTCTAGTGAGGACTGTGAAAACCTCAGGTAGAGAGGAATTCCTTGGATTTGGAGAACTTATCCCAGTTTGGGTGTTGATGTATGGCTGAGATGTTAGTGAGTTGCAGTGGAGCAGTCAGGACCTGAACTATTCCCAATTTTGACAGGTTGAAAGTGGGGTCAGAGAATCTGGAACCAGAGGAGCAATCAACAAGGGGTGAAAAATAGCACTCAAATGCATTTTGCCGCCAAGATTCGGTAATTCTTGGGATGGGGTTGGCAGAGAAGCGTCTGTGAGTTCTTTAGACAGCAGGAACATTTCCAGCAGCTCCCGCGGCCCACTTTGCCAGGTTACTACAGGATCTAGGGAAAGGAGGTTGCAGGCCAACAGGAAGAGTGCCTCCTCCCTCTGCAGGGCTTCCTCTCTAAGCTCCAGGATTCCTGGGCTCCTGGGTGCCTGGAGGAGCTAGGCACTTGCTCCTTTTCCTTAGTCTCTGGACCCACCGGCAGGGCTGAGGCGTCTTTAGGAAGGTCAGAGGCGGTCAGCAACAGGGAAAGCTGCCTGGGCGGTCACCGCCTTCACCGCGGTGAGTTCTCTGCTCTACTGCAGCCTGGAGCCTTGCAAGGACAGCTGGCGCCCAGATCTCAGAGAAGAAGCCATGGCGAAGTCCAGGGACCGTCTGTACCTTTGGATCTGTTTGATTGCAGAGTGGCATCTTTTCTGGCGGGCTTTATGGTGGGTAAGTGCACAAAGCGTCCTCTCTGGGCTGCCTGTCTGCGGAGGTAAAGGGAGAAAGCCTGTAGCTGGAGCGACTGGGTTGTGCCCTAGGCTTCCCAGGCCACTGGCTAGTTAGGTTCCCGACATGGCGAACTCCAAGTTCTGCATCAAAACTAGAAACCAAACAATGTATTTGTGGCCGAAATGAAAAAAATAAATAGACTCACTGAGTTCAGGTTTCTGTTGTGGGCATTTGAAAAGACAATTTACGACTGTCACTGTTTACAGGGATGAATAAGTGATTTTCATTTCCAAGTAATAGTATGAGTCGAAATAATCAGTTAGTATTGACTAAGCACTCCTAAGAGCTGCTTTTTCCTTATGTTTTAAATACATGAACGTTTGAATACTTCCTGTGTGTCAAGAACTGTTACAAATTAGATCCCCAAGGAGAATAAGAAGTGCCTTGGGAGTCACAGGGGTTAGCGGCCCGCGCCCCTGCCCAGCGCTCCGCAATTCCCCAGTCTGCTGCAGGCAGGGCAGGCATTAACTGGCTGCTGGTGGCTCACAGCCCTGTCCTCTCCAAGTCGTCAAGCTTAATGCTGCCAGTGTGGACGTGGATGTCCCTGGGACAGCCCCTCACGCTGCTCAGTGGTGGCACCTGCCCGGCTGCCCCTCCACTAGCCTGCCCTGCGGCTCCGGACCCGGATTCCAGGGCCTCTTCCTTCCTGTGCCAGGTGAATGGTGTCAGGTTTATGTATTTATTTGAGGGAAATGAGCTGTTGCGCAGCCTTTGGTACCTGTATTGGGTAACAGCATACAAACAAAGAGCATACAGCCGCGGGGGCGACAATTTTTCAGGTCAGAGACCAAGAACTCTTGCAGCCATTTATACCATCCCTATTTCTCCAGACAGAAGATACCAAAAACGTCCAATCAAGGGTCTCTTCACCTCATTGATTGTTATACCCAATGGAAAAGAGATCACCCAAGCCATTCACATAAAGCCAAAAGAAGTCTTTATTATAGCTGGTCAGCGACGACCACCCATACACCTAAAAGAGTGTGTAGGGGAATCTGTGCCAGTTCCTTTGTTGCCAGTATTTATAGGGAAGGGGAGAAATTAGGGTGAGCAGTCCCTCCTTCCTGTATTACCTAGTGAATGGGATTACTGTTGGGCTTTCTCTCCCTCCTGCAGGGCAGGGAAGAGGTTAGGGAGGGGTCAGCTCTCCCTCCTGATGGTATTTGAGAATCCTCTTTCCTGGGGATTGTAACATTCCCCACTGGTCTTATTCCTACTAACTAATCCTTGTTTAAGGGACTAGTTGGAGTAAGTGTAGGCAGAGAAAATACCATGCAGGGAACAGTCAGAGGGACACTCAGTGGGCATTACAATGGGGGTTTCACAGATTTCTCAGCAACCTTAACAGCAGTGGGAGTTTTTACAATTACAGTCCAACTTGCGATCCATTGGGGTTCAAAGGATGAGGATGGCAGTTTCTTGGTGTATATTAATCTCCGGGCTGGAAGGAGTATAGGTCCTTTTGACCCCTTGGATTGGGGGCATAGGGTTCCCCCAAAACTTGACTTATGTCCTTTCGTAGTTGATGTAACACCTGTAGGGAACTGAGAAGATGATCAGTAGCCATGGAATGAGTTGTGGACATGTCCAGCTTAAGTAACAGAGGTGGGGATCTTCTGAACATGATTTCAAAGGAGGTACCCCCTTTTTTATAGGGAGTGCAATGCACCCAAAGGAGGGCAATGGGAACAAGGTCTACCCATTTTTTGCCAGTGTCCATAATTAATTTAGTTATTGTTTCCTTTAAGGTCCTGTTCATCCTTTTTACCTGACCTGAACTTTGAAACCTATAAGCACAATGTTATTTCCAATTAATCCCTAGAGCACTAGACAAGGATTGGGCATTTTTGCCATAAAGGCGGAGCCATTGTCAGACCCTATGTATAGTGGGAGGCTAATCCAGGAATGATTTGCTGAAGTAGCTTTTTTACTGTAATTGGCGCTGTTTCTGTCTTGGTAGGAAATGCTTCAGTTCATCCCGAGTACCTATCTACAAAAACAAGCATACTTGCCAGGTTTGACCTCAGTAAAGTCCCCTTCCCAATGTTCTCCTGCAGTTAATACTTGGTATCTGGGTTCCTGAGATGAACCAGTAACTCTTTTAGCATTTACCTAAATGCAGGATGGGCACTAGGAAAGGGTCGACTCTATTAGGCGCTGCATTCCTGGGAAATAGTAGCTTCTGTGGAGTAAATCTCTTAGCTTTGACTCAACCAGATGGGTCCCTAGATGTAAATGATGAATTAAAGTTCAGCCAATGTCCTCTGGCAAGTATAATCTGCCCTCTGGCAGAGAAGCCCATCCTTTTGAGATTTTATGTGCCTCAAGTTGTTTGATTTTTATATTGTCCTGGTCCAAGTAGTCAGAACTGAAGGTAGAATGCACTCAGGGAAAGCTGGGAGAATGGTTAATGGCCCCACTGGTCTTAGGGCAATCTCTTTGGTGGTTTGGTCTACAAAATCATTTCCTCATATTTCTGTAGTTTCCCCCTTTTGATGGGCCTTGCAATGTATGATAGTGACTCCCTTTGGTAGCCAGATAGCCTACAGCAAGGCCAGGACCTCTGGGACATTTCCAACAGTCTTTCCTCCTGAGGTTAATAAACCTCTTTCTTTATAGATGGCCCTGTGCACATGAGCTGTAGCAAGGGCATATTGACTGTCTGTGTTTTGTCCTTACTAAATCTTAAGACCTGGTTTAGAGCAATTAATTCTGCTTTTTGGGCTGAGGTTCCATGTCCCAGGGCTTAAGCCCAGATTACCTTATTTAGGTGACCACAGCGGCTCCAGCGTATCTGATGCCATCCACCATGAAGTTGCTGCCATCTGTGAAGAGTTCTTCCTCTGGATTGTCACAGGGTGTGTCTGGTCCCTTGGAAACTGTTTAAAATATCTAGACAGTCTTGCATGGGCTGGGAGGGATCATCATCAGGGAGCAAGGTGGCAGGGTTTATAGTCATGGTAGCTAAAACTTCATTCAGGGCTGGGGATATAACTCAGTTGGTAGAGTGCTTGCCTGGCAAGCACAAGGCCCTGGGTTCAATCCCCAGCACCACACACACACACACACACACACACACAAATATATATCTTTATTCGCTGTGGGTGGAACAATAGAGCCTCGTAATGGGTTAGTCTAGTGATGGTTATCCACTTGTTGGGTGGAGACTTTAGTATTGTTTCAACTGTGTGGGGCAGTGATTATAAATTCTTGTCCCAGTGTTAGTTTAGTAGCCTCCTTGACCAGTAAAGCAGTAGCAGCGGTTACCCTCAAGCAGTTGGGGCAACCAGTAGCGACAGGGTCCAGGTATTTAGACAGATAAGACACTGTCCTCTTCCTTGGTCCCAAAGTTTGTGTTAACACCCCTTTAGGGTGTTATCCCTCTTTTTTCTGCCACATGGAAATATTGTTTTATGTCTGCGAAAGTCAGGGCTGGGGCTTGGGTTAGAGCTCATTTTAGATCTTGGAAGGCTTTAGCTTCCATTTTAGTCCAATTAATTTCTTCCCCTTGCCCCTTGGTTGCCTCGTACAAGGGTCAGGAAACCCCTCGATCTATAAGCGGCAATACCCTGCAGCTCCCAAGAACCCACGGATTTGTCTCTTAATGGTGGGAGGAGGGATTTGGAGGACTGCTTGAACCCTCTTTCCTGATAACCACCTTTGTCCTTCATATAATTTATACTCTAGATAGATTACCTCTTTACAACACAGTTGTGCCTTTTGGCAGACACTTGGTACCCTAGGGCTTGTAGGGCATTTAGTAAATCCCTGGTAGCTTTCTTACACTCAGAGTAGGTCCTGGCAGTCAGAAGTCGGTCATCTATATACTGGAGCAAGTTAACTTCTGGGTGCTCCTGCTTGTCACTTTGCAGATCTTGACCAAGGGCCTCACCAAACAAAGTAGGGGAGTTTTTAAACCCCTGTGGCAATCTTATCCAGGTCAATTGTCCTGCGTACCCACCCTCTGGATCAGTCCATTCAAAAGCAAAAATGGGCAGATTTACCACTGCCACTGGAAGACTGAAGAAGGCATCTTTCAGGTCCAGCACCATATAGACTTGGTACTGTGGAGATAAAGGCTCAACAGAGTATAAGGATTGGGTACAGTGGGGTGGAGTGCTTCTACCCCATTTTTAACTTCTCTTAAATCTGGG
Source organism: Glaucomys volans (assembly GCA_020662805.1). Taxonomy (NCBI): domain Eukaryota; kingdom Metazoa; phylum Chordata; class Mammalia; order Rodentia; family Sciuridae; genus Glaucomys; species Glaucomys volans. The sequence continues at coordinate 27,869 of JAJEJO010050257.1, forward strand.
ATTAATTGATATTCTTCCCCCAATGGGCAGTTCAGCAAGAAAAGGTAGGGGAACCAAACTCCAGATGAGCTGAGTCTGAGGAAAAAGATATGGTGGCTCATAGTTTATGTAATAAGTCTCTTCCCAATAAGGGCCAGTCTGGCATCACCAAGAGAAAGTGAGTCATGGTTCCCCTACCAAAATCAGTAATTCTTGCCCTTGTCCAGGAACAGTGTTGAGTCTTTCCTGTGGCCTCTTGGATGGGGACTTTAGGTTTTGACAGAGGTTCCTCAGCCTGTTGCAACACTGAATATGTGGCTCCAGTGTCCACTAAGAACCTCACAGGTTTGCCCCCAACTTTTAACATTACCAAAGACTCTTGGAAGCTCATGTGAATAGAGTACCATCAGTCCTCCTCTTCTAATTGTAAAATCTTTTCTGACTTTTATCTGTTTTGTCTCTGTTTTTTAGTCCTATGAGGGCATTCATTTTTTCAGTGTCCTTCTTATTTGCAATAAGCACATTGGTCTTTCTCTAGTTTCCAGCTTCTAGGTAAGGGTGGCCTTCCAGTGAAGGAGTTGGGTCGTGTTCCGGTAGCAGCCAGTAGGACTTTAGTTAGTCTTTTAGTTTGTCTTTCCTCTGGAGGGTCCTATTATTATAGTCCCACTGGGCTATTTCCAGCAGCTCAGATAGTACCTTTCCTTCAAACCCTTCTAACTTTTGTAACTTTCTTCTGATATCAGGGGCCGACTGGGTTACAAAGGCTATGTTGATAGCTTTCCTATTTTCAGGGGCCTAGGGAACTATGGGGGTGTATGAATGGTACAACTGCAGGAGGTGCTCCAGGAATGTGCTGGGGGACTCACTTGGGCCTTGTGTAGTCTTACCTTTGAAAGGTTGGTGGGCCTTCAGGCAGCAGCATGCACTCCCTTCATCAGAGCTTGGAAAAACTGATCTAGAGTCTCCTTATCTTCATCATTGTTAGGATCCCAGCTGGGGAGGGAGAAGAGAAAAACCCTTTCTAGGTGAAGAGGATCATTGGTGGGCAGTCCCTTTGGTCCCAAAATGGATGTTTTGGTCTCCCTCCAAATGTGCTCTTTCCTCCGAGGTGAACAGGGTCTGCAGTAGCTATTGGCAGTCATCCCAGGTGGGTTGATGGGTGAAGAAAACAGATTCTAAAAGGAATATGAGCCCTTGTGGCTCATCAGAGAAAGATGAGTTCTGGTTCTTCCAATTATATAAGTCATTGTTAGTGAAAGGTACATACACCTCTTCCAATTATATAAGTCATTGTTAGTGAAAGGTACATACACCATGAAAGGGCCCTATTGGGAAGGGGCCATTCTCAGAGGAAGAACAGGGGCCAGGACTGAACCTGTATAGAGAGTTCCAGTCCTGGTATGGGGAGGGGAAGGAAGGTCTGGGTGAGGTGGGGAGTGAAGGGACTGGCAGAGGGGTAGAGTAGGGTAGGGGGCTAGGGAGATAAGGATCTTCCTCTTCTGGGGTATCCAAAACAGGGAGTTTGTGGAGTTTTACATCTGGTCTGGCCTTTGTCACCAAAACATTGCAGTGTCTCCTAGATCCCAAACTAGAGGAAGTGGAATCTGAAAGGCAATGCTTAAGCCATTTTGCCTTATCAGTTAGTATATCAATCCAAATTTGAATGTAGGGTACCTGGTCAGGATGACTAGCTGCCCAAAGATGACCTCTTGGACCCTGAGGGCCGTAGAAAGGTTGGTTGTTCGGCCAACCAACCTCAAAAGTGGGCCATTCCAATTCACAAAACTTTCTTAAGTTAAATCCATTAACAGAAGCTCCATAGTCAGTGCACATTTTTGGAAGTCCTGAAAATTATCTAAAAAAGCAAGTTAGAACAGTGGGGCATGCTGTTGACTAATTCCGTCCCATAGTAGACTGTCCTGGAGAGAGATGCAACACAGTAAGCAAAGCAAAAACACGAATGGCCACGAACCAGAATGACACGACAAATATAAACAGACAGACCATGACCAGATTAGGCAATATAGGAGGCCTACCAGTGGACAGGAGCAACATCTCACCCTGTCCTGGGAGTTGGTGTAAGCGACTGCATCCAGTCTGACCTTGTCCCCCAGAGAGCCCACTCACTGAGACAGACAGGTTACCAGGTGGCTTCATCCAGAAGAGCATCCTGAAGATGGTCTGGAGTCCTCCCAAGAGTGAGGCTGAGGCGCATCTCTCAGGAACTCCCCTCTACTTTGGGTAGAGGTCCCAGGCCACTGTCACAGGAGGCCAATTCAGGCATGAGGGCTTGGAGAAATCAAATCTTGGTGGGGCCTCCAAATGTTATACCTGATGAAAACAAGATCATCCCAGCTGTTCACATAAAGACATAAGAAGCCTTTATTATAGCCGGCCAGTGATGCCTACCCATACACCTAAAAGTAGTGTGTAGGGGAATCATGCACCAGTTCCTTTGTTACCAGTATTTATAGGGAGGGAGAGAAATTTGGGTGAGCAGTCCCTCCTTCCTGTATTACCAAGGGAATGGGATTAGGGTGGGGTTGTCTTTCCCTCCTGCATGGCAGGGAATAGGATAGGGAGAGGTCAGCTCTCCCTCCTGATGGTATTTGAGAATCCTATTTCCTGGGGATTGTAACATGATAAAGCCACTAATAAGTCAAAATGTCAGTCAATGTCAACCACAACATGTCAGACCAGTTCTGTCTCTACAAGATGGCCTGTCTGATTGCCAAGGTTGAGGGCAAAGGAAATGGAATCAAGACAGTTATAGTCAACATGGTTGACCTTGCAAAGGTTCTTAATCAGCCTCCAACATATCCCACCAAATAATTTGGTTGTGAGCTGGGAGCACAGACCCACTCTGATGTTAAGAATGTTCATTACATTGTCAATGGATCTCATGAGGTGAATAAGCTGTAAGAATCAATCTAACAAAAGAAGTGAAACACATCTACAATGAAAACTACAGAACATTAAAGAAAGAAATTGAGGAAGATTGTAGAAGAAGGAAAGATCTCCCATGTTCTTCGATAGGCAGAATTAACATAATCAAAATGGCCATATTTCCAAAGTGCTATACGATTAACACAATTCCAATTAAAATCCTAATGACATTCCTCATAGAAATAGAGAAAACTATCATGAAATTCATCTGGAGGAGCAAAAGACCCAGAACAGCCAAAGTAATCCTGGGCAGAAAGAATGATGCAGGAAGTATCACAATACTAGACCAGTGCTATAAAATGCACAGTGTGTTACAAAATGAGACAACATGCTTATGTTTAAATTTGTGTAACTTAAAAATTCAGGTAAGATGTTAACAGTATAGATCTCTGCAGCATATCATGATGTTTCCAAAAGAAAACTCCTGGAAAATAACATGAGTTATCAGAGGTAAACCTTGGTGTTGGAACTTACCCTGAAAATTTATATTTATGTTATTAATAGTTTGCTTTAATCAATAAAGTATACTTAATATGGTATAATAGTATAATATACCATATTATATTGCCTTATATTGCCTTGTATATGTTATCATATATATGGTGATAAATAATGTGCTAAGAGTTCTCATGATGATTAAGTACATCATTGGGATTGACTTTCCTTTGCATACAACTGAATATAGAAATTCATACCAAGGAGGGTGGCAAGAATAGGAAAAGAGGGAAATATAGTGCATTAGTAGTTCACACCTTTTCAAATTTTTTAAATATTTTTTCCCAGTACTTGGGATGTAACCCAGGGATTTTGCCTGTTAGGCAAGCACTCCACCCCTGACCTACATCCCCAACCCAGGAGTCCACAACTTTAATGAATGAAAAGGTTTGGCCTTCAGTTTTGCAAATGAGAGCACCTATTCGGTATGAGCATCAAAAGCGCTATTTGTTTGAAAGAAAGGAAAAAATGAGAAAAAAACAATGGAAAGTAAGAAGGGCTCCTAGTTGATCTTCTAGGTCTGAGATAGGTGGGGGCATGGAAATGAACTAGCTTGCAGGTAAGCAAAGTCCTCAGAGGATACCTGTTAAGGACAGTAGTCATGCAAACTTTCCATGAAGGGGCAGAGCATATTGGGGAATTGTTGATCATAGGTTTAAGGAGTGTGTACACACAGCAAAGTAGATTAGTAGGGAAAGGATGGGTTCAAGACTGGGTTAAAAGGATGAGTGGTGGGAACAATTTGATTTCTCCCAATCACTTTCTTACTGGCAGAATGTCAACTGTGATTGTCTTCTTTCAGGAGGGCACGTGCTGAGTAATGGTTACCTTCCTCTCAACCCAGGAATCTCTCAGTTAGTCCATAAGCCAGTCATTCTAATTCTCTTCCTTTTGGCAAAGATTGTTTTGAAAAGAAGTGTGTGACCCTTTCATGCCTAATGAAATGGGAGGAACATTTAAGGTGTTTGACAGAAAGTTTTCCTCTGTTAAAGAAACATGGACAAGGCAGTAGTTGTTCTTGTTTGTGCTTTTTTGTCCTGAACATTGCCAAGGTAATATGTGATGACCACCTTTCATCATGGGAAGAAATTCAAAAGTAAATGATGTTATTTCCTGCTGCTTTTTCAGAATTATTTCTTCATTTCTGTATTTCATTTCAGTGTGTTCCCTAAAAGATAAGAGGCAAAAGTTTATGGTTAATCCAGCATCTTAACTTCAGAAAATACATTATTTTCCCCCCTAATTGTATGATAGTATCTGTTCATTGTAGAAAATAAAATGAGTGTATTATATAAAGTAGAAATTAAATACCCAAACACATTGTTTCCCCCTAGGGATACAAAATTACTTCTGTCTGAACATATTTATACTTTTTAAAACAAATATTTAAGCTATTAAGCAACTGTATCCTGCAGTTTTGATTTAATAATGTAGAGAGGGCAAATGTCACAGAGAAGATAGTTGTAAGGAATCCTCATGGGCTCTTAAGAGTTTGCAGGTGGGAAAAGCTGATGGAGAGAGATTCAGTAGATGGATCAGTATTTATTTTTTAGAGAAGACCTTGTATGAAGGCTAAAGGGCATGACAGAGAAAGCACAATCATTTCAGGGAGAAAAGAGTGTGCTCAGTGACATACATCCAAGCAGTTAATGAAGAAAGGGGGAGGAAATGAAGCTGAAAATGTAGGACAGACATAAACGGACCTCAAAGGCCACATTGCAGTATGAGCTTGATAATACAGGACGTGGGAGCTGTAGAAGGTTTAAACAGTTGGATAATAAGATCAGATGATGTATAGAGAAAAATCACCATTTCTCAAGATGAGACAACTATAATTTCAGCTTCTTTCCCCAGCACTTATTAGCTACAAAATTATAATCAAGCTATTCAACCACTCTTTCAGTTTCCTTTTTGTAAAATGGGGACAAATGTAGAAGGTTGTGAGGATTAAATGAGAGAACATATGGGAAAGTGCCAGTAGGGCCCTTAGCATGCAGTAAGTTTTCAATAAAGATTAATTGACCTTTACTGCCATACATTTTTTGGTTGTCCTCTGCTTAACTTAAAAACTAATTTATAAAAGTAGCTACTACTGTTCAACTTACACCAGTGGGAAGTGGGAAGGTTGAGAAACTTTCAAAATATTATTCACCTAAAAGAAAATATATCTCAGTAAGATGTATGTTTGTGAGGTCATTTAATTCCTGTAACTCATTTACACCCAGAACCAAGATGGCATTCCCCTACTCAGTCCAACCAGTCTTTACTGCCTTGTTAACTAACAAGTACTAAGCACTGGGGAATATAAAAATTAAAATGCATAGTCCTTGACCTCAGTGAGATAAATAAGCAACTATACACATAATATAATCAATACTAGAAATATCTAAGTCAAGTGTGGAAATGCCTGACTGGTTCCTGGAAAACACTGAGATTTTTTTTTCTTTCCACAGGTCCTCTATCTATTGAATAATCAGCTAACAGCAAGAAAGTGTGCCATTAACATAGCAGTATAACATTCTTCAGGGTGTCCTCTCCTATCAGATCCCCTGCTGATTGCCTTAACTATGGAATGCATTCTTTTCTGAGGGAGAATAATATGAAAGCTGAAGTTGCTTTAAATTTTTTTCTACTTGACATGGGTGTCCAGAAGATTTTGTTTTTTATTCACCTCATATGTCCAGAAAGGAAAGTATTTTAACGACAAGAATAATATTTTTAAAGCATTTTAATTGAAGAAATGCTAAACTAAAAATCTCCCCTGCATTATCCAACTTTATTGGATAGATATAATCGATCTTAATGACTTTTTCTAAACCCAATTCTGTGAAATATAAACATGCATGTACATATTTACTATACACTCATATATATGTAATCATTATTTATTAAACAAAGGTATACTGTATATTGCATAACTGTATAATTTATAATTATAATTTATAATTTCACTCAGCCATGACTTGGGTAGTCTTCCATGTCACCACACTGAAAGTGGTATAACATGGTCATTCAGAGCATTGAACCCTGGATCCATACCACATGGGTCTGCTGTGGTCTGGGCCCCTGCTGTTGTGCTGTGAGCAAGTTCCTTAACCTCTCTGTGCCAACATTTCCTCACATATAAAATGGGAATGCTAATAAGAGCAACAGTCTCAGAGTGCTTACTAGGGCTAACTGACTTTATGTTTTAGACCACTTAGGGTAGCAGTTGGTTTGAGTAATTTCTATATGCCCCTTAATTAATATCTTACTAATTTAAGTGATAACATGACATTTTGCTGAATTGAAAAGAAATTTATTTAACCATTTTCCTGTTGCTGGGTGCTTGTCTTGTCTTGAATTGGCTACTACTACAAATATGTCCATTGTGACATTCTTGTCCATACACGCTAAAAACATCTGTGTGAAGATTTTTATAGTATAGATTCTTGGAAGTGGAGTGGCTGAATCATGGTGTAGCTTCTTAAAGCTTTTTTTTTTTAAAGATTTGTTTATTTTCATGTGGTGCTGAGGATCGAACCCAGGGCCTCACACGTTCAACGTAAGCACTCTACCACTGAACTACGGCCCCAGCCCCCTTCTTACAGCACTTTGACAGGCATAATGATAACCACTCTCCCAAGAAGTCGGGACAGATAATATTTTCACTGATACACAATTAAGTTTTCTGAATATTGGTATATCTTTTAGTCAATCAAGACTGAGAGTTGCATCTTTCGCTATAATACTTTTGCTAATGAAAGATTTAGTAGCTCACAGGGTAGATCTTCATACTGTTGGCCAGTTTAGATTGCTAGAAATATTTTTGCAAAAACAGGCTGGGAAGTTCTTCACATACTATGAATATTTCACATAAAATTTTACCTTAGTTTAGTTAAACAAATACTTGTGAAGTGCTTACTCTATGATGTGTGAGATTTTGGAGGGTGGCCATTTAGAAGTAAGGCATGATATATGTTCTCAATAGTATTCTCAGTCCAGTAGGGAAGAGAGCTATCAAGAAGATATTTTAATACACTATGATCTGTCCTGCAATGAAAATGTACACAAAGAATAAATCCAAAGAAGAAAGGAAACATTAATTTTTCAGGTTTGGAAACAATAAGAATATTTCACATTTGTTAGACCTACAAAGGGGGGAACTGTTTCAAAGCAACGAGAACTGAATAGGTAATGGCATAATCAAAAACAGTGTCTAAATCTCCATACATCATTAATTTTATTATATAAATAGTCATTTGCCACCTTCGTACCTTGCTCCTGCAGGTTAAAAATGCCATGTTAGCAGGAGCCATAGGAATCATCCTGTACTCAGATCCAGCCGACTACTTTGCCCCTGGGGTACAGCCATATCCCAAAGGGTGAAACCTTCCTGGAACTTCAGCTCAGAGAGGAAATGTGTTGAATTTGAATGGTGCTGGTGACTTGCTCACACAAGGTAATGGATGAGCATATGAGCCTGTGAGTCTACCATTTTTGCAAAATTATTCCTTGTTGTTTTCGATGGGAAAAAAGCCTGCATCTGTAGAATAACATTAAAACTAAAATTGTGTGCATTTATATTATTTCAATTATTACTACTAAGAAATCAAAATGGTTTCCTGTGTAGTATTTATGGATGTATGGATGGATGGATGTATGGATGGATGTATTTGGTGCTAGGAATTGACCCCAGAACACTCAATTGCTGAGCTACATCCCACACCTTTTTATTTTTTTTGTTAAGACAGGCTCTCAATAAGTTAATTAGGGCCTAAGTTGCTGATACTGACCTCAAACTTGTACTCATACTGCCTCAGCCTCCTGAGTTACTGAGTTCTATGGTTTCTTTGTTCAGTTTTTGTTTGGAAGATCAGTCTAATGGTGAGAGAGGTGTGTTAAAGTCACCTAGTATTACTGTGTTGTTGTCTATTTGGTTTCTGGAATTGAGAAGGATTTGTTTGACGTACATAGATGCACCATTGTTTGGGGCATAAATGTTTATGATTGTTATGTCTTGCTGATTTATGCTTCCCTTAAACAGTTTGAAATGTCCTTCTTTATCCCTTCTAACTAACTTTGGCTTGAAGTCCACTTTATCTGATATGAGGATGGAAACCCCTGCTTTTTTACTGGGTTCAAGTGTGTGGTATGTTTTTCACCTTTAGTCTGTGGGTATCTTTTTCTATGAGATGCTTCTCTTGAAGGCAGCATATTGTTGGGTCTTTCTTTTTAATCCTATCTGCCAGTCTATGTCTTTTGATTGATGAGTTTAGGCCACTAACATTTAGATTTATTATTGTGATATGATTTGTATTCCCAGTCATTTTGGTTTAGTATGGTTTTTAACTTGACTTGGTTTCTCCTTTATTTGGATATTCCTTTAGGGTAGTTCCTCCCTATGCTGACTTACATTGTTGTTTTCATTTCTTCCTCCTGGGATATTTTGCTGAGAATGTTCTGTAGTGCTGGCTTTCTATTTGTACATTCTTTTAGCTTTTGTTTATCATGAAAGGATTTTATTTCATCTTCAAATCTGAAGGTTAATTTTGCTGGGTATAAGATTCTTTATTGGCATCCATTTTCTTTCAGGGTTTGGAATATATTGTTCTAGGCCCTTCTTGCTATTAAGGTCTGGGCTGAGAAATCTGCTGATAACTGTATTGGTTTCCCCCTGAATATAATCTGATTTTTTTCTCTTGCAGCCTTTAGAATTCTATCTTTATTTTGGATGTTAGGTACTTTCATTATAATGTGTCTTGGTGTGGATCTGCTGTAATTTTGTGCATTTGGTGTTCTGGAAGCTTCCTGTAGTTGAATTTCCATTTCATTCTTCAGGTTTGGAAATTTTCTGATGTTATTTCATTGAATAAGTTGCTCATTCCTTTGGTTTGTATCTCTGTGACTTCCTTAATCCTGATAATTCTTAAATTTGATCTTTTCATGATATCCCGTAGTTCTTAAATGTTCTGTTCATGATTTCTTACCATCTTCTCTATTTGGGCAACTTTATTTTCAAGATTTAATATTTTGTCTTCATTGTCTGAGGTTCTGTCTTCCAGGTGATCTAGTCTGTGGTTATGCTTTCTATTGAGTTTTTGATATGGTTTATTGTTTCCTTCATTTCAAGGATTTCTGTTTGTCTTTTTTTTTCAAAATCTCTATCTCTTTATTGAAATGATCTGTTTTCTGCATCTGTTCTTTTAACTGTTGATTGGTGCGATCATTCGTTGCCTGTATTTGCTCTCTCATCACATCATTTGTTTCTCTGATTATTTTAATTATGTGCATTCTGAACTCCCTTTTTGATATTTCTTCCGCCCTGCTGTCATTGGATTCTGTTGATATAGAATCTAGGTTTGTTTGGGACACTTTCTTCCCTTGTTTTCTCATGGTGTTCATGTATCTTCCCCTCTATCAGTGAGAATCTGAGGTATTGCAGTTCCCCCCATATAGATTTATGGTGTCCCTGCACATTTCCAGTACCTCACACAGGTGACCTAGGCTGGCCTCCCAGGCGAGGAAGTCTCATGTGTCTGTGTGCTGTGCCGATCTCCCTGGCAGGGAAGTCTCAAGCGTCTGCACTGGACTGAGCCTGATGTCTGTCGCTAGGCCCACCTTCCTGGTCTGGAAGTCTTGCAGGGCTCTGTTCAGCTGGGTGGATCCTAGACCTGTGGACTGGCTTCTCCTCACATGGAAGACTCACACATCTGTGTGCTGTGCCAATCTCCCTGGCTTGGAAGTCTCTCGTGTCTGCACTGGGTTTGTCTCGTGGAGAACCTGTAGAATATATGCTCTTTAATTAAGTAAATATTTTTTAAAAGATAGAGATTCTCTGTTATTGTAGCTAAAATAATTCTTAATCATAAAATTTCTGAAATTCTTGTAACATTTTTCAAAATTATCAGAAATTGTTTATCAACTTTTTTGTTTGAGGTGTGATTATTTTCTTTATTTCCCAACCTCTTGCAAAAAAAAAAAA
>JAJEJO010050257.1:44245-60834 GCA_020662805.1 Glaucomys volans
AACAGACCAAGTAAGATTTTCCTAATTCTGAAAAAAGGAACAACAACAAAAAACTTGTGGCAAAAAATTAGAAGTAATCATTCAGAGAATCTTCCCTTCTAAAAATTCATTTGATTGCTGAAAAATAGAAACACAAATGTTTCAGACAGTATTTGGATTTTTGTTTGAAGACATTTGGATATTTAGAGATTTAAGAATTCATGCAATATATTTCCCCTTTCTATTTTCATATCCTTGATACCAGTTGCTGTAGACTTTGGGCTCATCCATCCTTAGGAATTAGGAAATTAGTCTCTACTGTAAATCGTGCGCTGGATGAGATGTTCTCTATTCTCTTCATAGCATGTTGCAAACTTGTTGAAAAGGTAAGTTCACCCTTATATTCAAGGACTGAGGGTTGTAACAGTGATCAATCTGTTGTTGTTGAAGTAGATATTATTTATTAAAATAATATGATCCCTTTTGTAGTGTGTGTATTCATGTATGTGTGTGTGTGTGTTTGCTTTGGTGTACTGGGATTGAATACAGACACATTCTACAACTGCACTACAGCTGCAGATTCACTGCCCCACCTTTTTTGAGACAAGGTCTTACAAAATTGACCAGGCTAGCCTCAAACTGGGAATTCTCCTGCTTCAGCCTCCTGCGTTTCTGGGATTTCAGGTGTATGCTGCCACGTCTCACTATTTCAGGTTATATTTAGCTTCTCCTTCTGAAAAGATAGAAAGCTTTTGTTTTCCAGGCTAACATGGAAGTTGGGAAAGGGTGTTGTTTGTAACACCCTTTGTGTGGCAATTTCATGAAGAAAATGATCATTCCTGATGTAAAGTTTATATAAAGAAGAAGTTGACACATAATGGCTCAAAGTTATACCAGGACTTATGTGGGAAAAATAAATATTTCAGACAAGTAGAAACAGGATGTATTTCATTTTTTATTTTTTGTGGTACTGGAAATTGAACCCAGGGCCTTCCACATCCTAGGCAAATGCTCTACCACTGATTCATATCCCTGGTCCTGGAAGCAGAATATAGAGAAGTAAAAAGGAGGATCCTCTAGGTTCTGGCCTTCCATGTGTAGCACAGAGCAGACTCCAACTTCACATGGAAAGGTTCTATGGGGCACTTAGGGAAGCAGGGTACTAGAAAGCAGGATCTCTGCCCAAGTTACATTCCTTAATCCTTGAGTGATGGTTATAGACAATGAGCATCTCAATGGGGACAATTTGGGGTCAAAACCCAGGGTGTCCTTCTTGAAAGTCCTTGATTTCAGTCCACTTTGCACAGTGTGTGATTGGAAGGAAGGAAACATAAATAGTTATGATTATTGAAACTTTGTGGTAGGATTCAAGTGCTAATATTTGAGTTGGAGTGGATGTAACTTGATTTTCATAAAATGAATTGTCATATGCTGTATCCTGGAGTTTGTAGAGTTAAATTTATATTTCTGAAACTGATTTTGAGGATTTTGATGAACATTTTTAGAAGGACATAAATGTCATAATCTTAATGAAAACTTTGAGTGGAGAAAGAGTAATGTAGTCTTATTTGCAGGACTGAATCTATGCAGATGCACATGTCCTAGCCTTTGAATCCAGAGCTCAGCTCCTGGCCAGTCACTGGACTGATGGACTTGCTTAACCAATTTGGAAGTAACAGACAGCCCTTTTGCCAGGACATTTTTATATCTCCTCCATTAAAGTTATACAGTGGAAATCTTTCCCTGTTGCTCAAACTATTAAACTATTTTTTCTTTTCTGAGAACTTTTATAGCAAAGTTTGCCTTTACAGGAAAAATATGTGAAAAAAATGACTGAAATGTTTAGAATAGCCAAGTTTCTCTTTCTCTCCCTCCCCTTCTGCCTCCTCTTCCCAAACAAACACTCAGCAACAGATGAAGATTTTATGGATTGCAGCGTGCTGAGATTTAGTTTAAAACTCTGTAAGAAATATGTGTATATCTATGTACATTTAGTATATTTCATCTTTCAGTTCACTGTGGTAATTGTTGAATTATCAGAAGCTTGTATAATATTTGTAATTTTCTGAGATGGCAAGCTGTTTTTATTAATGACATTGAATTATTAACAATTCCACAATTGAAATGTTTCACAGACAGGAACAGTGTTTGGCAATGTCCCTGTTTTATATATATTCCAAGATATTTCCTATTGGATTTTATATATTCCAAGTTATTCAGTTTCTTTCACTTATCTGGTTAAAGATTTACTTTTATGAATTTGGACTAGTAGCCTTTGAACTTCAGTCAATTTCTAGAATTCTTGGCTGCCCTGACCCATATTGCCAGCAATAATGTAGTATATCTGCAAATTATGGAAAACCATGTCCCTTAAAAATTTGTCACACAATATATTTTGCTTCCTGCAGTGCATATCTCCAGGGATAATGAATTAACTACTTGTCACCTCCTCCTGTTTGAAGACCTGACATGTTTGCTTGTCAGTCCTGCTCATCTCAATGTCACCCATAATCCAACAAGATCTATGTGTTTTCTTACATGGGGAGACCAGCCATTCACTTTTAGCCGTTATTACTGGGAGGTAGATGTGGGGGACCATTGGAACTGAGTCATTGGAGTTTGAAACAGTTTTTGGACAATGAGGAATGGCACACTTGTTAACTCCAAGGGAGTTTTTCTACTTTTCTGTGTCAAAGAGGACAATGGGTGCTGTCTCTTTACCTCCTCCCCATTAGTACCTCAGTTCATAGAAAGGCCTCTAGGTCTCATAGGTGGTGTTCCTGGATTATGAGTTGGGCACAGTGAACTTTGTTAATGTGGCCAATAATTCCCCCATTTGTAGTCTCCTCCTGTGTCCTTTTCTTTTTCCTCTCAGACCTTTCCACTGCTTTGGATCCACATGATCAGGATCAGTCAGAATCCTGAACACATATATCAGGAATGCGATTAAGCTGAGAAAGTCAGTTTAATGTCTACTTGACTGGCTTTAATTTCATCTGTTTCTATGCAACATATCATTTGTACTGTTTTTTCCATATTGTTATTGGCATATTATAATTATACATAATTGTGGGATTCACTATAACATGGTTGTTCATGTACACCCAACAACAATATAATTTCACCAAAATAATGTGCCAGCACCTTCTCTTTTCCTTTCCTCCTCCCTTTCACTGGTCCCTCTACTCTACTAATCTCCCCTAACTTTTCATGAGATCCCCCACCCACCACCTTTCTTGTTCTTTCTCATCTCTAGCTTCCACATGTGAGAGGAAACATGACCCTTGAATTTCTGAGTTTGGATTACTTCTCTTAACATAATGTTTTCAAGTTTTATACATTTTCCTGCAAATTGCATAATTTGACTTGTATGCTGGGTGAGAGGTAAGGATCTAATCTTCTTCTGCATATGGATAACCAGTTTTCCCAAGACCTTGTGTTAAAAAGGCTGTCTTTTATCTAGTATGTTTTTGGCCCCCTTGTCTGTTTTTTAAAGTGTTGATATTGCTAAGTTCATAAATTCTGTGAAGTTCTTAAAATAAAAATATCTCTTAGAATATTTATTTTCCAATCTTTATGCTGTTTTTTGGTCTTTTTATTTGACTTACAAGTCAGCTGAAGGAAAAGAATAACTTGTGGGTATATCCAGTGAGTTCTCTATAATGAGATGTGAACTGCCTGCAGACACAGAGTCAATAGAATGACAATGATACAGATAACAAGACTGAAAATCTGGAAAACGTTCAAATATTTCAGTGATAACATTTCTATAGAGATGGTCCCTGGAAACACATAGTAGGAGAGAGAGCAAAACTCATGCAATGTTTTGGAAAACAGAATAATTGGGAGCCACGGTTCATTTGAGTAAAGTTCCAAACTTGCTTAGGTTGCAGAACTTTTCAAAGGACTGGTACGTTAAAATATCCTTATAACTAAAAATAGCTATCCAGGTATCTTTATAATAATGATAATACATGTAGAATATTGATATGATAATACATACATATATTAAATACTGGAATATTCAACATTATGTGATTATTAAAATCTTACACGTAATGTTGGATATTCCAGTATTAATTTAATTACTAGAGTTATGCCAGACATGATGTGTACTTGGATTAAATATACCTAGAATTTCAGATATATGGTTTTGAGTTTGTGATTCTACAACACACAATCAGAAAAATGAGACATTATATTCCATTTATATATGATTTATCAAAATGCATAAATACATTCTACTGTCACATATAAATAATTAGCACAAATAAAAAATTAAAAAATAAAAACAATTCAGGCCCACACCTGTAATCCCAGTGGCTCAGGAGCTTGAGGCCTGAGGATCACAAGTTCAAAATCAGCCTCAGCCACTTAGTGAGGCGCTAAGGAACTTAGCAAGATCCTGTCTCAAAATAAAAACCTAAAAGGGACTGTGGATGTGGCTTAGTGATTAGGAGCTCCTGGGTTCAATCCCTGGCGCCAAAATTAAAGCAAAGATAAATAATATAATTCAGTAAGGTCTCTGATTGGGTCACTGAGAGCATAGTAGAAACACACACACACACACACACACACAACGGAAGGCTTAGGTAAGAAAAAAAAAAACAAAGGGGGGTGGTAACCCTGTGAGTTGTGGATCTGATCTAGAGGATGAATGATAGATGAGTTGAAAAATAGGGTATGTCAATGATAGCAATGAGAACATACAATTCTATAGTAATTCTGTATTTCAATATCATATTCTTGACCATCCTTATCTTGAAATAATCTCATGTATACTAGAATAAAAAGATTAGAGAAATCAAAAAGAATGACTAACATTGCTCATGGAGAAATAAATGCTCAAGTCTCTCTAATATGCAAAGATCTAGTATTCACATGTAACCTGTGCAGTTTTTCATGCATACTTTAAATTATCTCTTTTGCTTTAAAATTTATTTGTTCTAATTAGATGCATGTGCCAAAATTCATTTCTACATTTTGATAACATACATAAATGGATGGTAATTTCTCATTTTTCTGATTGTACATATTGTAGGCTACATCAGTCATGCAGTCATATATGTACATGAGGTAATAATGTCTGTTTCATTTTACTATCCTTCCTATCCCCATACCCCTTCCCCTCCCTTTACTCCCTTCTCCATAATATAAAGTAATTCTATTCTTCCCTACCATCCCCCCCTTATTGTGAATTAGCATCCTCATATCAGAGAAAACATTAGGCCTTTGCTTAGCATGATGTTCTCCAACTCCATCCATTTATTAGCAAATGCCATAATTGCATTCTTCCTTAAAGCTGAATAATATTCCATTGTGTGTGTGTATATATATATATTCTTAATTCAATATACATACATTCTTAATCCATTCATCTGTTGAAGGACACCTAGATTTTTTTCCATAGTTTAGCTATTGTGAGTTGAGCTGCTATAAACATTGATGTGGCTGCATCACTGTAGCATGCTGATTTTAAGTTTTGGGGGTATAAACACAGAAGTGGAATAACTGGGTCAAATGGTGTTTCCATTTCAAGTTTTCTGAGGAATCTCCAAACTGCTTTCCACAATGGTTGCACCATTTTGTATTCCCACTAGCAATGTATGAGTGGACCTTTTTCCCCACATCCTTCCCAACATTTATTGTTGCTTGTATTCTTGATAATTGCCATTCTGATTGGAGTGAGATGAAATCATACAGTTTTGATTTTCATTTCTCTAACTGCTGGAGATGTTGAAAATTGCTTCATATATTTGTTGATCAATTGCATATCTTCTTCTGTGAAGTATCTATTCAGTTCTTGATTGATCATAATACCTACTATAATTTAAATGTTATGCAAATATTTACTTAGGTAATAGTGACAAGAAATGTAAATGTTTAGTATAGTCACAACCATTATAGTACCATGCAGTACATGTCAGCAACAACACATTTTTAAACTTTACTTGACAAATAATATATATTTATGAGGTACAGTACATTGTTCAGTACATATACATAAGGTATAATGATCAAATCAGGGTAATTATCACATCCATTACCTCAAATATTTATCATTTCTTGTTGAGAACATTCAAAATCCTTTCTTCTAGCTATTTTGAAATATGCAGTAATTACTGTTGACTCTAACCACCCTACTGTGCTATAGAACACTAGGACTTACTCATCACTTACTCATCTATTTTCATACTTGATAATCAGCCTCCTCCTAGTTTCCCTCCTTTCTACCCTCTCAGGCTCTACCACCTACAATTCTACTTTCTACCTGTGGGAGGTCAGCTTTTCTACATGCCACGTATGAGTGTGCCATGTGGTATTTGTCGTCCTGTGCCTGGTTTATTTCACTCAACATCATATCTTCCAGGGACATCCATGTCGCTGCAAATAACAGAATGTCACTCTTCTTAGGGTACAATAATATTTCACCGTATCTATATACCACCCTTTCTTTTTCTGATAATCTTTTGATGGATATCTAATTTGATTTCCTTTCTTTGACCATTGTGAAAAGTCCTGAAATAAACGGGAATGCAGTTAAGCCTTTTGACACCCTGATTTTCTTTTGGAAATTTGAAGAGTGACATTTTGAAACATTTTGCAAATCCCTTTAATGTCTAATTTAATAAAAGACATCTGGATTTATACCTTTGTTTTTCCAACCCAATCTTTTATGATATTACATGTAATATAGCCCCTGGAAAACACTCTTGTCCACTCATTAGACAATAAAAGAATAAATAAATAAAAGGTAAATTATGTCTAGATATTCATAAATAATTTTTAGCAAAAATTATTATGAATCTCCAAGTTCTCAGAATGATACCTTGAGGACCCTTGTAAGGCTGGGCATGGTAACGATGCCTATAACATCAGCAATTGAAAAGGGGGAGGCCAGAGGTTCATAAGTTCAAAGTCAGCATAACTTAATGAGACCCTGTCTCAAAATAACAAATAAAAAGGGCTGCAGACATAGTTCAGCAGAAAAGAAACCCTAGGTTCAATCCCCAATACCATAAAGAGAAAGAGTATCCATGTAGTAAGGTTTCCACCCCTGATCACCTACTAGTTTACTAGTTTGCTACTTTACTAGTTGAGATAGGGACTGCCTAACCCCCTGGACACAGGACCTGTATCTGCTTCCTTGGCCTCGTAGGCCCTGAAAATCAAGGATGCTGCACAGTACCCATTCACCCTTCCCAAGATGCTACAGTTGTATGGGTAAAATAGGCTGGTTTTTCATCACTTTTTCCTCCCCATTACAGGCAACAAGAAGCTACAGCAGCAAGCCTACAGCCTGTACTTCCATCTTTGTGCGTTCTCATTTGATATATATATTTATATGAACACACATCTGTGCATATGCATATGCATGTCTGTGTATGTATGTATATATTTTTAAAAAGCTTTCCATCCACATACAATCTAAAATTACCATCTTTAATGAATATTGGGTTAAATCAAAGATTTTTAAACTATAGTCCAGGGATCAGTACCAGCAGTAGCATCCTATATTTTGTTTGAAATTCAAACTCTTTGTTCCCAACCTAGATCTACTGAATAAAGACTCTCTGTGGTCAAGGCCCAGCAATCTGTATTCTAACAAGCTTTGCAGGTGGTTCTGATGCACCTACTAGGTAAGTCATCAACCTTGATGTTCATTTGAGAAAGATTCTGACTCAAATGTCAAAGCACAGGACAGATGGATAAGAAAAACCTTTAGCCCTCTGCTGCCTTTTCCCCTTCCTGGATCTGGATGATTTGGTCTAACAGAACATCAGCTCTGGTGAAGGGGGCAGACAGGATCAGAGAGAAGAGGTTTCTCAAGGAGAAGTACCAACTGAAAGGTGAGAACAGAGAGCTGCATACACCAGATTTCCTGGATTCTGATCACTGTTAGCTTTTACTTCTCAATAACTTTTACAGAGTCTTTGATAAACCCTTTAACTAATTCTTATCTCTGTTTCACATTTGAAAATAAGTGGGAGTAGAGTTTGTTACATGTGGTTGTGAAAAAGCCTTACCTGGGGTCTCCTGGATGGTGGGAGTTCTTATCCACAGAAACCTTCAAAGAAGGAAAAAGAACTGGATCTGCCCCCAGAGATTCACCTCCAGGGAACCTTGGTAAGTTCTGGGCTTTACTTCTATAATGGAATTTTGTTATTGTTCATTCAAAGCTCTATGGCTACTGTTGGATAGCCATCTATCCCAACTTTTCCTGTACAATCAGGCACAAGTGTTTTTGCTATTTGCAAAAACAGAAACACACACATGTGACATTAAATTATTTTAGCCTATTT
Source organism: Glaucomys volans (assembly GCA_020662805.1). Lineage (NCBI taxonomy): Eukaryota > Metazoa > Chordata > Mammalia > Rodentia > Sciuridae > Glaucomys > Glaucomys volans. The sequence continues at coordinate 52,528 of JAJEJO010050257.1, forward strand.
TAAATTCTAATAGAATTAAACAAAAAGTTGACAAGAGTTGATTGGGATGTTTGCTTCTATATGCATTAAGAGGAAGAGAGAGAAGATACAGTATGAAATCAGTTGCACTTAATTCCTATTTATTTTTTTAATAATTTAAAACATTTTGGTACTGGGGATTAAACCCAAGGCTTCTTTACCACCACTCTGAATCCCCAGTCATTTTTTTTTTCCTTTCAGTTAGCATCCTGCTAACTTCCTAAAGATCCTGCTAAATTGCTGAAGCAAACCTCTAACTTGCAATCTCCTACCTCAGCTTCCTAAGTGTCAGGAATTTTAAGGTGTACAGCACCACATCCTGCATCAGGTGTTTGCATTTCTAAAAGGTCCAGATGCTGCTGAAGCTGGAACCAAACTTTGAGAACCAAGAACCAGGATCATTGATTTATTCCACACTGTCTTAGCACATATTTTCCAATTGGTTTACCCTATGTTTTAGAGGCCTTTTTAATATTTCATAGCATTTCTTTTCAATACTATTCTGTGTTATTAGTTGGACATTTGAAGCATATTTTTGATAACTTTCTTCCTTTCCTAAATGTTATTCAGTTGAGATATGTCTTATGTGACATTATAGCAGAGTTTATAGAACAGCACACTGTAAACTATCATTGTTAAAACACAGCTATTGTCTACTCATTAATAATAACTCAAATATTTGTTAAGTTCCATTATGTTCTAGACATTGTTCAACCTGCTGGGAATGTAGATTGAATATAAGGCCTTTTATCTTTTGTACTTTATTCTATTATAAAAATAAAGAATCAGCTACCCTGAATTATGAAATAAAATTTTTCCTGATCTTGGCAGTCAGGAGTTTTCCCTGTAAAATATTTTTTTTCTCTTGAGGATGAATTGATGTGCAGTATTTACTAGATGAAGGAGAAGACCTTAGGCTGACATTTGAATTGTGGAAAACCATGACTGTCCATGATATGCAAACTGTATTCCCTGCATTAGATCCTTAAACTAGAAATGCATATCTCTATGTATTCAGAACTCCAGTAAGCTTGCAAAGCATGTGAGCAAGCACAGACTATACTTTAGATAATGGACTGAAAGAGATGCTCTTAATTTAAAATAGTCCAAAATTTGCATTTCATATTATCTTCATATTTAGTAACAAATGAGGTTACAGTAAAGTAGAAAAACAGTAAAAGATTGTACAGTATTCTTGATTTTCTTTAACTGGGGACTTGCTTAGACATGGAGTTCCCAGACATACAGTCAGGTTTCTGACTTATCCCTGATCATTGTGGCCAGTGAAAAAGAAAGGTCTGACATGGAAATTCAAGGAGATGGCAGGGAACATCTACACAAGGGAACTCTTGGCAATATTCAGAAAACTCACGCTTTTACACTCTAAATCAAGGAACGCACAAACCTGACCCCAAAACTTTTCTATATATTGGCCAATCACTGGGGGAGATGTCAAAATTCTATAATGACTACCTTCTTTTATGCACAGGAGGAGGAATATTTCCTTAGCTGTAAGCATATTGCCAATAATGTTTGTCCAGGAAACTTAGACTCCTACAGTCAAGTCCCAAGAGTCATCCACACCCAGCTCCCAGTAACATTTCCCAGAGATGACGATCTGGGCTTCCCATGCCACAAAATAGTTGGGTCCCTTAGACTTCAAAGATGCATCTTCATGGTCATGTCTAAGTACAAATGTTCTCACATCATCAAAAAGCCTGATACTGTGATTGTTTATTTCATTATTGAAGGAAATTTCCACTGTGAAAAGAAGAGATTATTCAAATCAAAATTCATTGTAAAAATAATCAGGGGAAAGGATGGGGAAAGATTGATCAATGAATATTAAATTACAATTAGTAGTAAATTCTTGTGTGGTATTGCACAGTAGGATGACTATAGGAAACCATAATGTACTGTAGATTTCAAAAAGCTATTGTAAAGTAGTTTGCATGTTTTCACCAAAGAGAAATGATAAATATTTGAGCAGATAGATATGTGTAACTTGATTTAAACATTACACAAAGTATGCATTGAAATATCACACAGAAGCCCATAAATATGTATAATTTCTATGTTTGTGTATCAGTTAAGAACAAATTTAAATTAAATATGAAATTAAATTAAATTATATATATGATAAGAAAGTCTAGCATTTCACTGAGAAGTAGGCCAAGACTGCAAAGGCAGTTCTAGGTAGAAAAATTCTAGATTCAATTACTACTGGTAAATCTGGAAGAGAAAAAAAAAAACCCAAAACCTATGTATAATGATAACATTTGTGAAAAATCCATGAATTGTAAAGGGGAGGGAGGCTGTGCCTAGTTCTTCCTGGCTACTTTTCATGGAACATGAAAAACTTGTTCCTTGAAACCTTGCATTACTATGAGTACCTAGCATTAAAACTTGCTCTCATTGCCCTTTCTGGGACAGGGAGACAGAGCCATTCTTAAACCTGAATAAATAGTGATCACTTTGCCTGTGTTATATGCCAGCTGATTTATACTCAAGCAGAGAACTTAAACACACCTTTACAAAAGTGGCTTCTACCAATATTTTTTTGCCTTTTCCTCCTGATTCCATCTTAAACTATCTCCACCTGCTAGGTTGTCCTACATGCTTAGATGTACTATGAAGCTCCATATCTTGCCTCATCATTCACTGACATTATTTTGGGGGTTCATGAAATGTTCCTTATTGCATTCAATTATTTTCATGTTTATTTACATATCTTTCTGATTATATACAATTATAATGCACATTATTACAAATTCAATTACTAAGAAATTTAAAACACTTTAAAACCAACATCACCATCATTAATTGCACTTAATCTGAAATTGGAAAGACATGAATAAGTTCACTTGTTTTATGTGAATCATCAAACCATTTACATGCTATATGTTATCGAAGACTGATTTTAGGCCTGAGGAGTCGGGGACTTTTTATAATTATTTTTTAATTTTTCTTTTCTTCTGCCTTTTTTGGGGGGAGGGGTACTAGGGATTGAACATTAGGGCTCACTAAATTGCTTTAAACTTGCAATCCTCCGGCCTCAGTCTCCCAAGCTGCTGGTATTACAGGCATGTGCCACTGTACCCGGCAAAGGAGCCTTTTTTCTAAGTGTCCTTTCTCATAAGTAATTTATTAGAAATGCAAATGGAATTTATTCATTCACTAGCTTTCTTTTGTTTTGTCTGTATTATAGCAGCACAATTGTTTATAAATGCCTATCGTATTATTGCCTACAGTTTAAATACCTGTCCTAGAGAGAAGCCTTTTCTCTCTTCAGTGAAAGATCAGTAAACAGGGAAACAATGGCAATAGAAAACTACCCCTTAAGTGCACTCTCCCCACAGTCAGTCAGGCCAGTGGGCTGACACTCACCACACCTGAGATTGAGCCTATCAGTCCTGTGATTGGTCTTATTCTGAGCATTGGTCTCACAGGCTGAGGCCTATGCCTTTGCACTGACTCACTCCTGGAAGAAGGAAAATGCAGTTAATTATTTGGGTGCTAAAAACTTCACCACAGTGCTTGAGGAAAGACATCAGCATTCAACTGAAAATGCTCCCTCCTTGTTAATTACTTCCATAAAGATCTTCTAGAACTGTACCATTTTTAGGGTAATTTTCTTTCTTTTCTCTTTGCTTACGTGCATTCAGTCCCTTGACTCTCGAGGTATGTGCCTCACTCCTCTACTACCTGGAAAAAATTAGTCTATGTTGCTAAAGATGTTTATGATTTTGAATCCTAAAAATGCAGGTAGCTGCAGGGCAGAAATCATGCTCAGTAAACACAAACACACTTGTATTCACAACTTTTTTTAGATCCATAGTTTTATTGTTTATAAAACTTATGCATATTCCTTTATAATGCAGTAGAACTGATATGTGTCTCTCATATAAATTTCAAATGTTCTCTAATTACAAAACCAGTGATAACACTTGAACAGGTACAGACAAAAAAACAAATGTTTCTTTCCTCAGTACTTTCACTTCTGATGCATTGGTTTTATCCTCTCCTACCCCACTCAGTGTTCATTTTCCACATGGGTCTGTAGCAAAAATCTCCATTTCTTAATTAAGGGCCATTTTCAGTATTTTCAGATAATTCTTAGACTTTGCCTTTGTGTTCACACTGTAATTTAATCTAATATATAATGACTTCACTTTGTTAGAAAAAGTCTGATCTCTTTCATAGCCCTCCTGTTATTCCAGTTCACTTGGAAAGCTAAATTTGCCTTGTCAATAGGTCTCCCAAATCCTGTAAGGGAAAAAGAAGAGTCCCTCCAAAGGACCAACCACAACCACGCCCATACCTTTTATATTGGTTTTCCTTTTCCTTTCTAAAGTTAATCCCAGTACAATACATAGATATCATCTAAATTTCTGATGAATTTGAAATCCTAAGTGTGAGTAAAAAGAAAGGCACAGTTGCCACATTAAGTGTGCACTGCTGTAACCATCAGCTGTCTGCCAAGTGTTCTTTCCTGGGGTTCTCCCGAACAGCTGATGTATTTCAAAATGAAGTCAACTCAAGTCCAGAATATGCACAGATAATAACCAAGTAAATGATACCTTTCCCCACATATTCCCGTATTGCTCACTGGAGACAAAAATAAAATGTCCATGAAAAGGTTGCTATTAGAAATAACATAAATAGGAATTTTAGAAAAGATTCTCTGGGGATACTACTCTTACACTCTGTACAACTTGTTGTTTGTGATTAGAAGTTAGTTTACTATGCCCATTTGTGCAATGGCCTCCACCACAGGTATAGGAGATGAGAAAATACATTTAGTAATGAAGAAACAATGAAAACTAAAGATGTGTTAAAGATGGAAGCTAAAACCAACAAAGTTTTTACCTGGAGCAGCTTTTCCCCTGATTTATGGCATATTCCCATCAGTTCCTCATACATTTCTTTTAGGTGTTTCTCATTTTGAACCACTGTGGCTTCACTTCTCTTGAGTTGCTCTACAATATTTTCATTTTCCTTTTGCAGTCTCTCCAAATGTTGTTGTTCCTCCATCCACGGGTCTGAGTGCAGCTTCCTGAGCTCAGTCCTGATCATGTGTTCCTGATGACATACATACCTTGCAGGGATGTGAATTTCCTAGGTCACACACTCAGGACAACTTCATCCTCCTCCCTTAACCCTCACCTGTTTGCCTTGGTCTCATTTCCCTACTAATCATCTATATACATCCTACAGTCATGTAATCCCACTTCTCAGAATCCACAAATTCTTTTCTCTTTCATTAACTTTCCTCTATTAACAAAAAGAGTAATCTACTTTTCCTCAAAATGTGTCCATCCAAAAATTTTTAAAAAGTGCTTATCCATCACGAGTTTCTGAAACTCCTAGAAAATTGCCTTTGACAGGTAATTTCCTTATGTACCTTTTCAAATCTGAAAGAGTACTTTTAACCCATTGAAACTGATGCTTTGCTATCATTATGTAATATTTTTATTTAATATATTAATTTCTGATCTCAAATCTCCCTACATCTACAACCTGATCATTTAGAACTTGCAGAAATATTGCATATTATTCAGGATTAGAAGCCATAGATAACGTTTTCCCAAAGTATCTAAACCTAAAATTTCAAGAGCATTTCTATCCTCCTGATGTTTACCCTTTCATCTTAGGTTGCAGGTTCCACTCTGCCCTGTTATGTTAAGAGCATTAATCCTCATTTCACTGTACATCTCCACACAGTATCCACTCCCACCCAGAAGTCTTTTGTTTTTGTTTTGTCTCTCCACCACAAGCTTTTCAACAAAGGGCTGGGGATGTGACTTAGTGGTAAAATATCCCTGGGTTAAATGCTCAGTTTACAGAAAAAAAAAGGGCCAGGGTTGTGGCTCACTGGTAGAGCACTTGCCTATCATGTGTGAGGCACTGGGTTTGCTCTCAGAACCACATACAAGTGAATAAAATAAAGGTCTTTCAACAACTGAAAAAAAAAAAAAAAGCAAAAGCATCTTTCACATACTTTTGGTCACCAGTGACCTTCTGAAAATGGGGGCTTTATGATGTCTTAGCATAATTCTGCTAAATAGCATGTCAAAATGATGTTAATTTACTTTATTGGCCTTCCATTGGAATGTGACCCTCACAAGGACAGGTATACTTAAGTATTTTATTCTTTCTCTATCTCTATGCCTATACACTATTTGGTTCCTCCTCAGCCCTCAGTATAGAATGGATTAATCATCACCAGAACCCTTGTCTTCCCTACAATCTCTGCCCTCAGAAGCATCACTTACCTGGTACTACTCAGCAACCTCTTCAATGGGACAGTGTCTGTGAGCCCTGTGGCCTCAGCCAACAAAGCAGGTTCTTGTCATCTTCACAGATCTTTTTTATCTCCTTGTGGGTATACAGCAGCTCTGGGGCTCACCAAGAGGGTCCTTCAAAGATTTTACAAGTAATGATGATGTTCTTTCTCAGGATCCCCTCCCTAAGGGATTTTCCTCTTTCTGTTACTTTCTGATTTACAGTTTATTCACCCATCTCTTCCTTTCCAGAGATGCACGACTCTGGCTGAAGAGCAGCCCAGGCACTCTGAGCTCTCCTTGGTCCCTCCAGGTTCAGTGACAGATAGGGGCCTGGTCTTAGGAATATCTACAAAATGGTGTCCAGAGGAACAAAGTCAATAGTGGAATTCTATTTTGAGGGTTTCAAATGGATAATTTAGAGATTATTATTTTATTATCACAGTTTAGGCTAATCTGCCTTGGACTCTAGCTTTTCTTTGGAAGACAGTTGTCAGATACAGCCTATGCATATACTAAGCTTGACACAGTCTTTTTCATATTATCTTCATCAGTTGAAAACTGTACCAAATGCACCTGTCACCTTTCAGATTTTATTCTGTATTTCCTTTCCAAAAATGCATTCAAATCCTGAATAATGTAAGAACTAGCAATAATATATAGATAATATAACATTTTAAAAATAACATACTTCTGCCTAGGGCAGAATAAACTTCCTTTTGTACATGACCAAATAGAAAACTGAATGTGGGACCATGTTCCTTCCCTTCATTTTTCTCTTGTCCTGACAGAGACCCAGAGTGCCTTGACTGTTCTGTGTCCCAGCCAGCTACATCTCTCCTGGAAACCTTAGCCAAAACTGGGGCCTTGATTCTTTCCAGGTACTGACACAGAAGTTTAGGTTGTTGCCTAAAACACAGAAACGAGAAATGTCCTGGACCCTGGGTCAATGTCCTTTAATTCACACATCGATCCCATAATCTGGTGCCCTCACCATGGACACACCTAGGTAGATCATCCCTTTCACTGTTCATCTGAGGAAATCCTGCAGCACAACCTAAATTCCCCTAATAAAGGCTTTGGAATGACACTCTCACTTTAAGTTCTTCATACTTTGGGATCCTAAGTGACCCCCACATCTGGATGATTTGAGTCACTGTCTTGTGGGAACTTCCCTGTAGTCCAAAGTGGCAACTCAAGTCCTGGGTTTGGTGGATGAAAAGCTGAGATGCAAATAAAACTCTTAATACAAACTTCCCTGGTCACTTAATCAGCATGTACCCATTTTTCATCCCTCTTTTCCAGCATAAGAAAGAACCTCAGTTTTGTTGAGGTGACTTTCATCCAATAACTTGAACTTCAGGAGTTTGACCCAGTTTATGACTTAGGAGGGTGGATCATGAATTCTGTGAAAACGAATCATACTGCTCATCACCAGTGAATGGTTTAGCAAAGGTCATGTGACTGAGCTTGTATTTCACTACTCTTTTACTTTGATCTTCTTTTTGCTTCCAATGAGAATCCACCACCCCAAAAGAATTTCTGAGTACATAGAACTAATAAAAATTAAACAAACCTTGTACAACTGGATCACATTTTAACCAAAAATCAGCATATATTGACATGAATATGCAAATATGTTGAACTTGCCCTCTTTTTCATTTATAACTCTCTCATTAAGTAAATCAAGCATTTAAGAGACTAGCTGTCCCTACCAATTCTAAACTATTATCAAGGAAACTTTCACGCTGCAAAGATGTAATTATTATTTTCTCTTCTATTATGTGCAGGGTCTCTGGTCTAATTCCTAGGTCCTTGATCCATTTTGAGTTGAGTTTTGTACAGGGTGAGAGATATGGATTTAGTTTCATTTTGCTGCATATGGATTTCCAGTTTTCCCAGCACCATTTGTTGAAGAGGCTATCTTTTCTCCATTGTATGTTTTTGGCTCCTTTGTCAAGTATGAGATACCTGTATTTATGTGGGTTTATCTCTGTGTCCTCTA
>JAJEJO010050258.1:0-10022 GCA_020662805.1 Glaucomys volans
GCTTTCTAACTATGAAAGGAAGGAAAATGCTCTTTTCTTAGTATTAAATGAAGATAAAATGAGGGTTTTAAAATCCTCTTGATAAATGAAATTGAGCTGGACTGCCTGATGCCTTCTTGACATAATCATGGAACAGGGGCATTTGCCAAATTTAAATACAGGTAAATTTGTAATTATCTTGTATGTGATGGTAAAATATATGAATCTCCACAAATATACTAACAGTGTAACAAACATCTTCCCTAAAGGCCAGTTCCTTCCTTTATTTAGAATACTTTAAGGGAAATAGTAAGAAAAAATACCTTCCTCTGTGAATATCTAAGTTTCTAGTTAAGATTATTTGACATACAGAAGAACTACATATTGTAATCTATACTTACAAAATAGAAGGCTGCTGGGTGCACTGCACTCCTGTAATCCAAATACTGAGGAAGGAGGACTGTAAATTCAAGGTCAGCCTGAGCAATTTAGTGAGAACCTACCTCAAAATTTAAAAATAAAATAAATAGGGCTGAGGATGTAGTTCAATGGTGTAGTGTCCATGGATTCAATCTCCAGTTACCACATGCAAACACACACACCAGATCTTTTTCTCATGGTATATAATTTCAAAAAAAAAATAAATAAAACCCTTTGGACATAACAATTTTTGATTTTATCATTGTACATGATAACTCTTTTACAATACAAGTACATCACCACTCAATTTACAAAAAATAATACTATCATGATTTATGGCATTTAATTATAAGTACTTTTGACTTGTAGGTCTTGGGCAAATATGCCTTTAATATTCATTTGTATCCTACATATGATCATATTTTGATTTGTCATATTATTAAGTTTCATAGCATTTCCCACAACCTGTTTTCTTTCTTGGAGGAAAGAGGATCAAGAAAAACAAAACATTTTTGCTTTTCAATTCATCTTCTCTTAATTCAATCAAGGACTACTTACTTTAAGCAAAATTGCACTTCCATTTTAAACAAAACCATCATTTATATATATATATATATATATTTTCGTGAAACAAAAGGCATAGAGTGAGAGAAAAGGTCTCATTTGAGTTTCTCAATATGATATTGAGTTTTCATTGGCTATGACATGCTTTTAAAGACACTTCTTCTCAGAGTTGCTTGGTGGTTCTTTGGTGAAGTGAGATTTCTATTCCACATTGCTAGAAATTTCTCATTTATTTTCTGGATGGGGCGTCCATTTATGAGGTCAGGTTCCAGTTCTTTATGATTTATATTCACGTAGACTATCTGTTAGGGTCCCATTGTCTCCTCAAGTTCACCTTTTCAGCAAGTCCTTCAAGAAAGCTTTACAAGTTTGCCTCTCGTTCACTGTAGTGGCCTCTAATTACAACCAGCCTCTCTCCCTCTTCCTTTCTCTATAGTACTATTAAAAGAAAGTCTGAAGCAGTTTTCAGAGATTTCTCTCACATGAATATTAAAAGTATGCATGTTCCATTTGTTACAACCATGAAAAAGTTGTTCTTTCAAAGGCAGTGTGCCTAAGAATAATAGTTAACAGTCATAATATGCAATTTCTACTTTCCCCCCATAAGAATGAAAAATACATTTTAAATGTGTGGTGAAAGCTAAGAAGTCTTTGTTTTACAAGGGAGAATTAAGTCAGTCAGTGGTGTTCTGGAACACACATCTGCATCATGGCTTGTAAGAATTAGAAATAAGATAGTAAGTGGGGTGCATTGGGTGCTCAGGCCTTTGCTACCAATTCCAGGATCCATCCTGTTGGGAACTTTCCCACTAACCCCAAATATGGACTGCACTTGCAAGGCAGTTCATTTTAGTTTCTTATTAGATTCATCCCTTATTGCACATTTTTTTTCTTTTCTTACTTGTGAGAATATTTGAGTAGGGATATGACTAATGACTAATATGACTAAAGACCATCTCTGACACTGTAGAACATACTGCTTCCTCAACTTCTCTGTGATTTTGACAATTTACTGAGTTCAGGGAATTTCCATTTACCAGATGGGCCAGAGCTGGGTATTTCTAGTATAGAAGGAGGAATTTTTTTTTTGTCATCTAATATGATTATGTAAGTACATAAATGGGTACTTACATTTCATTGAATGCTTCCACGAAAACAACTGTATTAAAAGACGCTTTGCCAAATATTCCTAAGTTTTTGGATACACCTGACTTGATTATGAATATATGTATGTATATTGCTGACTTTTAAAGGATCCTTGCATATTCATGACATTTCCTGTCTTTTTTTTCCCCCTCTTTTACCTGGTTTTGCTATCAAGACTATATTATCCTGATAAAATGATGCCAGATATTTGCTTGTTTTTCATTGGAGGTTGTTGTATAAGATTAGAATTATCTGTTCTTTGAACGATTATGAAAACTCTTCTTTAAGGTAGTCTAGTTACTAGAGATAGTTAAATTTATATTTAACTATTAATTAAATGCCTATAATGATTTTAAGATGGCTTCAATTTTTAGTTTCTTCTTTAGTCGGTTTGATACAAATTATTTTCCTAAATTTTGTTTCATAAAAATTCTCCAACACACTATCTAAAATTTTAAATTTTCCCTTTTTTATTTTTCATTGAAGATACGTCGAGTTTTTTTTAAACATTCTATAAATTTGCCTTGTTGTTTAAATACTAATATAAGTTAACATTCTGACATCCCATCCCTAAATACATAATATGGTCCTCTAAAAACCAAACATTTCTTAATGCCCAAAACAGCATTATCACAGGTAACAAATTAATGATTTTAACAATTATTATAAATTACTTAACATTGTTAATATACAATAATTTTTGATAATCATTTTGTACTATAAAATACAGATAGAAATGTGCATAGATTAGGGGTTTAGCTCAATGAGCTTCACAAATTAAATACACACATATAGCAGCAATATCCAGGTCAAGATAAAGTATATTGCCAGTAGCCCAGAAGATTCCCTACTTGTTCCCTTTAGTGATTAAACCCTTCCCTCATTAGGATGGTGGTGCTTGAGACTAAAATTCTAACTACTTTTGAGTTACATGTTTCTGTGAATACACATAAACATACATGAAAAAAACATGTCTTTTCTCTTGAGACTCTACTTTTTGTCAGTTTAATTTGTAGGTCCCTGCCTTATCATAAGAAGGCAGAGGAATTTTTTTTCTCCCTAACAATACTATAGTAGAATTTATTTTTTTGTTGGACTTTAATGAATAAAGCTATGTTTAACATTCTTTTGAGTGTGTTCGCATGCATATAGGCATGTGTTTCTATGAGTATATGCTAGAAATCCTGGACCACAGGATATTCCTATGCTCAGAATCAGTATAGGAAAATAAAAAGGCTTTAATCTACCCTACCCTTCTAGGTTCTATAGTTGGCCTAAGAACCAAATTGACATAAGACAGTTTAACAGAAGAAAAAAAAAACAAACAATTTTCATTACATAAATATGCCTGACAGTTTCACATAAGAGAGAGATGGGGCAGGGAGGGGGAAGACTGAAACTGCAGGAGGTGGGCCAGGTGATTTGAGACTTAACATTCCATTTTGGGCTATACAAAGAAAAAGAGATTCTGTGTATGAGGTGTCAAATTAGCAGTGGGTGAGGAGAAAATGTTTATGGTAAATAAAGGTCACTTTGGGAGATTCTTAAGTGATAAATGTTGTCTCTGAGAGTAAGTATCTTTCTTTGCTAAGGGGAATTTCCTTTATCAAAGAAGAAATTTATAAATGAATAAGGCAGTCAAGGGAAAGATAAAGGGAGTTTTGCGTGCCTGCTGTTTCTCAATGCCTTTGTCTCAAAGTGGCATATTTTGACAGTGTATATTCTGAACTCCTTCATCAATAAGTACTACCATACAGTTTTCCATAGTAACTGCTCTAAATTATGCTACCAGCTAATCTTATGAGGATTCCAGCTATTTTACATTGTATGGGAGAGATGTAGTTTTTCACTTTATCCTTCTTTTTTTTTTATTTTTATTTATTTTTTGAACCAGGGATTGAACTCAGGGACACTCGGCCACTGAACCACATCCCCAGCCCTATTTTGTATTTTACTTAGAGACAGGGTCTCACTGAGTTGCTTAGGGCCTAAGTTGCTGAAGCTGGCTTTGAACTCATGATCCTCCTGACTCAGCCTCCCGAGTCGCTTGGATTACAGGCGTGCACCACCACGCCTGGCTCTCTTTATCCTTCTAAGGTCTCCCCTGAGGTCCCTGTATCAAAAGATAGATTCATAAGAGAAGATCATACATATTTAGTAATATATGAATTTTATGTGATTATTCACAATAAAAGAAGATGCAAAGAAATGGTTAAACCTGAGTGCTTTTATACTACACTTGATGAAGAGCAGAGAATCATGGGAAAATGTGATAGACAAAAATGGATAGGAGCTAAGGGTAGTAAACTGAAAAAAATCGAGCCAGTAGTCAGCATCTCTCTGTGTTTGGAGATAAGAATGTTCCTTTCGTATGGGTGTATAGGAAGGGCATCTCTCACATGAAGGTCTTATGGCATTCTTCATGGGATCAGAAAGTGCATCCTATACCAATGACTTCTCAAATTCTTTCTGCTTAAAACATTCAATATGCCATGGTACCATATTTGGGACAGTGTTTCCTGAACCCTGACACATCCTTGCCATTATCAATCTTTTGCATGTTAGGTCTTCTGGTGAAGATGTGCTCCTACCTTATTCTAGTCTTTACATTCAACCCCCTGAAGAAGCAGAGCACATTTTTATATCCTCATTGACACTGGAGCATTATCTTTGAGGAAAAATAAAGGCTTTTGTTCATTTTTGTTTTTAGTTTATTTATCCTTTTAAATAATTTGTCTTACCAGGTGCAGTGGTGCATGCCTGCAATCCTAGAAGCTTGGGAAGCTGAGGTAGAGGATTTCAAGTTCAAAGTCAGTCTCAGCAACTTAAGGAGGCCCTAAATAGCTTAGCAAGACTCTGTCTCAAAACAAAGAATAAGAACTGGGGATGTGGCTCAGTGGTTAAATGCCTGGGTTCAAGCCCTGGAAGAACAACAAAAAAACTGTCCTATTTTGTAGGAACCTTTTATATATTCTGACTGTAAACATATTTCAGTTATTGATATTATAAATATTTTCTTACCTTTTCTATTTTGCCCTTTCAATTTTTAAATGATATCTTGATATGCAGAAATTCCCATTCTTAATATAGTTCAAATTTCTCACTTGTTTAGCTACATATTTAAAATAAGCTTGCTATCTTTCATCTGGCATTTTGTATCAGGAAATTTTTCAATAATCTGATCTACCAAACTGTCAGAAACATATGCGACTTGTTTCTCTTTGAAAGAATTTAAAATGAATTTTATTTTTGAGGGAAAACTCAATACATGAGTCATCTGCTTTCCCTTTTCTTATTCATCCTGGATAGAAAATTATGATCAGGCATAATTTTCCTGGCTCAGTGGTAGAGCGCCTGCCTGGCATATGCAAGGCCCTGGGTTTGATACTTAGCACCACATATAAATAAATAAAATAAAAGATCCATTGACAACTAAAAAAAATTTTTTTTAAATAATGTTCAGCAGTTTTACAAGTTACATCTCATATGAGTATGTCCTTGACATGGTTTTGCCATAGCTAGAAGGAAAGTCGTTGGATCAAAATTCTTTGTGCCTAACATCCTAACTTACCTCTAAGGCCCTTGACCACTTTTTTACCCTAAGCATTGCCAAGGCAGCAAACTGCATTTTTTGCGTCCAGCCTCCACTCAGCTTCCAACCACAAAGGAGCACAAATTCACTGGTATTTTGTTTATGTGCAGAGCTCTGGCTTTCAGCCTCAGGAATTCTCTGTTGCTGATGAAATATGTAGGCCTTGAAATTCAAGAGTCACAACATCCTTGGGGCAGTACTATGACCAGTAAGAGGTTGAACAGTAGAAGGTAGAACACTTCTTATCCTACTTCTGGGCAGGTTGATCAGAGACCCATTCATTTATATGGTCCTGTAAGATAAAGTAATAGGTTGAACTTTGGTATCAAGGAACACATAGGTAAGTAACACACTCCTTCTCTGCCCGTCTCCCTTGGCCTGCTTCCCTGGAATTGTACTCTCTAATGTATTAGTATCACATAACATTTGTTCACAGCTCTGAGCTTTGGGGGAAAGTTAGTCACTGCACACTATAAATCAGATTCTCATGTAAAGCACCACCCTTAAATTAATACTCTCAGTTTCCTTTTACTTCTGAGGTCCAGTGTTTTTTTTTTTTTTCTTGCAAAATGACTTTATTCTTTAGGTTGTGACATAATGAACTGGCACTGAGAAATCACTGAAAGGAACACAGTACAAAAGGAAAAGTGACCTTTGAGGATTGTGGAGAATAATTACATGATGAAGTGGTGCAAATTGGAAAGTGGTTGTGACCAATTAATTTTTTTAATTACCCATAATTCTCAAACATAATCCCTGTAAAGTCAAATTTTTTGATATCTCAATAAGAGCAACAAAGTAGGTTACCTGATTTATAAGTACAAGGGAACTTTCCATTATTAGATTTTTAAAAAATAAATGAATAAATAAGTAAATAAAAATCTTAATTTTAAGATGATCTCATTTATGTTCCCTCTCTTCCTTATCTTTTAACCTCAAATTTTTGCTCTGGCAGCTGTATGTGTGGAAAGTCAGAGCCAAGTACAACATAACTGAATTTCTTTCTTAAAGTAGACATTGGGGTTCAGCAAACAATACCACAAAGTGTGTTCCTCAGAAGAAGCCTCGGTAGCAGCCTCTCTCTGACTTTCTCCCTGTCCTCTTATCTCCTATACTCCTTCTAGTGTCATAGACACTAGAACCCATTTTCCCCAAAGCAAGTCCAAAGCCTAAAAATATTACAATAATCTTTCCCCATCTTTCTGTGTAGGAGCTGGCCATAAAGAAATTATCTGACTGACAGTCTTATAGCAGATGGTAAGACCTTTGTCTCAGCAGAGGTTCTCCCCCATTCCCTGGAGGGAGGACTGATATACAGAAAGGCCAAGAAGAATCTGAACAGACAGTCCTTGCTGGGATTCCCCACTCAGTTGACGATCACTAGGTCATTCACTTGTTGTCCCATCACAGTTCTACAGGGCTGTCCATACTTCAACAAGCCTATGCATAAAAATACAAAATCACCCTGAGTCTTCAGATCTTTATTCTGAAGGTTCTTATGTACATGAACTATTTTTTAAATAAATTTGATATGCTTTTCTCTTGTTAATCTTTCTTTTTTAAAAGGGATATGGACCAGAAAAATGATCACCCCCTTTTCTACTGCTATGTAGACATGACCTTAACTGGACTTTATTACCACCTTGAAATGAATAATTACATTAGTAATTTGATAAGCATTTTCTACATTCTTCTTATGGCTTTAGGACAATCAGCATGATAGTCACATGAGCTACTCATAACTTATTCTGAAACATTAGTCCATTTCTACTGGACCAGCATCTTTGAACTGGCTTTAAATTCAACACTGAAAAACACTCTCAGGTAGATTATTTCATACATTGAAGTTTTTAAGGACCATCAGTTTATTTAAAACTCCCTTGGCAGTCATACAGGTTTTTATAATCTTCTGACAGTCACGAGACACAAATTTGGCTTTTGTTTGTTTGTTTGTTTTTATCAGAGAACCATCTTCGTGAGTTATCCTTCGGGTATGGTATGAAGAGGTACTTGTTAGACTGGCAACATTTACAGCAGATCCTCAAAAGGCTTGGAACCTTTCCTCAAAAGAAACTGAGAACAAGGCATTTTGGATCAGCTTCCGAGGATATTTTTAAACCAAAAGCAAGCCAGAATGCATTTTATTGTGTAATAGATAAACCATGTTGGAAAAACTAGTATTTTCAGAGAAATCAGTTCTTCTATTAGTCATATTAATGTATTAATTGTTTCCTTAAGATTTTCTCTCAAAACAAATTTTTACTGTCTAGTCACATGTTTTCTATATAAAATTTAATTAAATCATATATATTTCTAATCATATAAAAGAGAGGAGCATGCACACAAATAGAAAATGAGGTAGAAGAAAATTTCAAAGGTCATTTTTCCTTGATTAAATTCATAATAAAATTACAACAGCTATGTTTTTCATCAAGGAAGTATTTAAGCAGCTAATTTTTACATAAATATCTTCCATGCTAGTTCAATAAATTAGTAAAAGGATCATAATCTTATTAAGATGCAATTCAGAGGGAACAGTGGGTGAATAACTATCAACATGTGAAAGCAATGAATGAATGTACTGAATAAATAAACCCTATAAATTACTCACAATTAGCCCATAGAATCTAGATTTTTTAGAATAAATTAGCTAAGATTTATTTGTGAAATAACTAATTCCACAATATTTTCTAAGATGCTGGGCAAGTTTTCTTTGGTACATTTCAATGGAAGCTGAGTTCCATAACAACTTAGGAGTAAGAACCAGCATCATACACTTATTGGAGACATGTGACAAGGCCCTATCTTGATGCCTGGACTTCATGTTCTGATGAGCTTGCTTAAGGCTCCTTCAGAAATACTACACAAAAGACTTTAGGTTCCTACCAAGTATTCAAGAAGAAATAATGTGGTGATAGTCCTGCCTCCTTCTGATTTTTTAACTGTATTGTTTTTCTCCTCAAAATTTATTCAATACAGTTTTTTGAGTTATGCAATGTCTTATTTCCATCCTTGACTTAAAAAAAAAAAAAAAAAATATGATCTTGCACACTACTCATTGCTGCCCCTTCGGCTTTGTCTCCAACTTGCCATCAGCATTAAGGACAAAGGGAGGGTGCATCTCCCATGTCTCAACTGAGGTCTTGTTTTGAGCAGGGTGGTCTAGCAAAGAAACTTAAATAATTCACCTCTCACCTGTGCCATCAAGGCCTCATTAGGTTTAGCCTTAATGGACAGAATTACAACTTAGGAAAGAAAGCAGTACCCCTGTCGAAGATGTCTCCAGAAGTATGCTGGGTTTCTCCCTTTTCCATGCTCATTTCTTTAGTGATTACTTGCCACTCTAAAAGAGGAAGTATCTGTCTTGCTCTGATCCCAATATTCCAATACCAATTTTATTTAACTGCTAACAAGGAAAGTACCATGAAGTACAACTATTGTTTTTAAAGTTTTATTTAGAAGTCTTCCTATGTCTATTTTTAAGATGCAAATGAGAGGAAAGGGGACTAAAAGGGGGAAATTTTCTCACTCTAGGAAGATAAACTAAGCATATTAATTGTTGAAAGAGAAATATTTAAATATGTGATCTTGATATCATAGGGAAAAACACTTCTTAATCAAGCAGTGAGAGGAAAAAAAATAGAGATCATTCAGCAAAGGGAGTTTGAAAATCAAAGAGATGATATTTCAGTCATACCTGCTGTTTTTGGAATCTTTTAGATGAACTGCCAGTAAACGCAAATTTGGCTTTGCTGTCTCTTATTTTGTTTTTGATGAGATTTAGGACACATTACTCCAAAATATGTCACTTTGGCATTTGAGAAAAGGGCAGAAGCAGAAAGGTTACTCTCACCAACTCTTCTCCCTTGTCCCTGGAAAAAAGTCTTATGACCTCACTCAAGAGACAGCTTCTCTATGGCCAGAGGAAAGGAATATACTTTCTCTGAAGACTGAAGACATAGGGCCAGAGAGAATCTGAGTACACAGCCCCACTAAGTTCCTCCAACTTATTGCCACTGGATCATGGCCCCCTGGCTCAACCAAATTTCTTCATGACTGTTCACTCTTTAACCATTTTCCTTCCTCAAGTTTCTTTACCAGTTTAAAAATTCAAGGACAGCTAAGGTGTAGAGTATCCACAGCTTCACGATAACATTTAGAGTGACTCTAAATTCCATAAAATCTTGATAATTTTTATGGATCCCAAAGACAAAAATAATAGGCCTAAGCAGCAATAGATGAAAGCAAGGTTTTGGTTATTTTAAGAATGTTTTATCTTGATATATCTAGCCAGATGTTTGAGTTAAATGGTAGTTCTTAA
>JAJEJO010050258.1:16713-33953 GCA_020662805.1 Glaucomys volans
AAATGACTGCGGAGTTTGTGATGACCCATAAAGGGCACAAATAAATGACAAAATGAACCCGATCTCGGTCCCCACGTGGTTTTCGAGGCTTCTTTCCAGGCCCTCCTCCCTGCTTTGCCCGCCGTGCCTATGTCTCTTAAGAGTGGACAAAGGAAGGGAGAGAGAAGAGCTAACCCTGTTTAATCCTGCAGCTCTAGGAGAGGAAAATTAAAAATCCCAGCTGCAGTTTTGTCCTCTCTCAAGAAAAAAAAAAAATCTTTACAGGTGATCTGGAGCCAGCAACCTTCAGCGTGCAAGAGGAACATGATAACCATTATGCTATGGTGGCTGCTTCTACTTAAAACCTGAATCTCCTTAACTCTCGATTAATAAACTACAATTGCCTGAGTTAACAGGTACGTAGGAGCCTGCTCACTTTCTTTCATTCTCTCAGGAACTAAACTATTAGCCAAAGTTAAATGAGAAAAAAATTCCAAAGTTAATGACATTCTAATTATCATTCTAATTCAAGAAGCTGGCAATCTGAAATATTTTATTTCAGTGTATTCGTCATTGTCAGATTTCAAACCAGGCTTATCCATTGAAGAAGGCCTGAATTATTTAAATATTGAGTTAGCTGTGTCTTAAATTAATTAGCTGCATCTTAAATTCCTAAACAGTTTAAATCAAAATAAAAGCTTTGATAAGTATGTACACCACTACTTAAAATCTTTGGAGCTCCACTAGAAAAAGTTATGTTTCTCTTGGTTTATTTGTCCAATTTGTAAATATGTATATACAATGCTTATATTTACATTATGTCTATATTGCATGATATCAAAATTGACTTTTAATTCAATGAGCATGCTCATAATTTAAAATTTAAAATTGATCCAAATATCTTTAATTCATTTTATTTAATAAGGTTCTATTTAAATTGGGTCAACATAAAAATAAAGATATATTTAAAATTATTAATTCAAATTTTTCCAGCTGACTAAATAATTAATAAAGTTGCTAATCCTTTAATATTTAAAATTTATGTCTATTTGCTTCTAACAATTTTCTTCAACAAGAAAGAGATAATTAATACTGCTATCTACATTTGTTTGATGTCTTGGCTCTTACAGTTAAGAAGAAGTAAGTTAAATTTAAGGCAAATGGAAATAATTATATGTCTTTATTAAAGAAGATACTTGTTAAAGATTTAAAAAAATCTTTATAGGTTATCTGGAGCCAACAACCTTCAGCGTGCAAGAGGAGCATGATAACCATTATGCTATGGTGGTGCTAAAATATCTACTAAATAAAAAGATCAGACACTGTTAAATATATTCAAATATTAGATGTGTTTGTAATTTGGTTAACATAAAGAAGTTCTAAAATTCCTTTATTCTCTGTGTTCTCACTGAAAACAAAGGTGCTGGGAGTTAAATTTTTATCAGGTGTGATTTATATAAGGAATTTTTTACCTAGTCTAAGAAATTTTTACCTAGTAAAGTAAAAGACTATACATGTGTAAGTAAATTACAATAAAATTTGTGCAAAATAATTTTCAAAAGATTTGCATGTAATTAAATTTGTTATATACAATTAACACAATCAGCTAAAGTTATTTAAAACTTTTTACTCTTTAAATCCTACCTTTCTGACATGAGGCCTATTTATAAATATAGATAAGATCTTTTCACAGATCCCTATTAACTGGGCCTTTTAAGAAAAAGAAATACTCAAAATATTAATCTACTCTCATTTCAATAAAATAATTTCTTATACCTATTGAGTTTTATTCAGAAAAACTAAGTTTAAAGAATTAAGATTTATACTATTTAGGTTAAATAATAACTGTTATTTTAAAGTACCACACTGCATTTCAGATTTCAAATTTTTCTTTAAAGTTAAACTTGGTTAGTATAAAAACATCAATGTAATTATATATAATACTTATAAATGTAATTATATATAATAATTATTACTAAATATGTTAATCGTGTCTTTATTTCCCAAATATGTCTTTAAATCGTAAGTATATGATTTAAAACATTTTACTCAGCTGATACTCTCCAAACTAAACTTTTCTACAGTGGTCTCTTATAAACATACAATAATGACAAATTAATTAAAAATTTAATTATATCATTTAATATTTTCTAATTAAATAGTTATAAAATTTTATATTACTCTCTACAACTCAGAAGTAAACTATATTTCTGAAAGACAATTAAGAGACACTAGCTTATTTGAAGGCTAGGAATATGAGATATAAAAATGTTTTAACACCTTCCCTCAAGAGGGGGTTAAAAGCTCTTTAACTTGTCTGTTTCATATTTCAGATATAATGTTAAATTATGGTAATTACTTTATATTGATCCAAAATTATATATAAATATTTTATGAAATAATATTCCAATAAGAAACTAAGATTAGTTTCAAAATTAAAACACCTACCTAAGTTTTATCAAGAGGCCTATTTTAGAAAAATTAAGTATACATAAGAATCTCTTAAAATTCTACTATCCATATATAACTACTATTAAGTACATAACTTTCTAAAGTGTTGTCTATACATATAGGTAGACATATTTTATACATATAGAATCATATTATTTTTGAAATTGTAAAATTATTTTAAATTACACATAATGAATATTCTTTTATAATATTATTTTTAATGATTTTTATCATATAGTTCATTTATCTAATACTCTGTTGGACATTTTTGCTACCTTAGAAACAGAGTTATTAGGAATATTCATACAGATGTATCTTTATGCATAAAAATTATTTTAACATAAATTCCTTAAGATGTGATTGCCAGTACAATGACATAAAATTCTAAGACTTTTGAATAACTTATTAAATCACTGTCCTGAAAGATATTACCAATTCACATTCTACTTAACAATATTTGAAAGTACTAAGTCCCCATACTTGGATCAACACTAAATTTAATGATAATGAATCCTAATTTGGTAGGTAAAAAGCTACTCATTCTTTTACTTCATGTTTTATTATTAATAAGTGGAAGAATTTTTTCCTATGTTCATTGAACATATGTATCTCTTATATAAAGAAAAAAAATCTGTTTATATCTTCTGTATCCTTTGTAGAGGCCACCCCTCTTGAGTTAAAACTCTTCCCCTCATTTCACTCCAGGTTAAGATAATCATTCATATTCATTTACAGTCAAGTTCAAACAATAAATTTTTCTTATGTAAAATGCTCTATTCCTAAAATAAACAAAAAATACCATATATAATTAAATAAAGATTGAAAATTGTACAAAATTATATTATTTAATTCATAGCTTTAAAAAATTAAATTTTTTTTACTCTTGTTAATTTTATATTTTATTTTCCTTACACACCTTACAACTACTGTTTGTTAATGTCTTAGGCAAATACCTAATATGCAAGTGTCCAATGTAACAACTTAAGTTAATTTAATATAATAAGGTTATTACCTATAGTACAAGCATGTTGTAAAACGGATTTTCAGTATCTATTCTGATCCCATTTGATAATTTTGTTGCTCAGCTCATTGCTACAGACAAAAACAAATCATACATTTGGAAAAACTAGACCTTTTACTGTAATGCCCTCTTTAGCTCAAATAGCATTGACTGTAACAATCCTCACATGCCTATCAAGTAACTTTTGCTAATTTTCCTACCCAAATAGAAATACTTATTAAGTCACTTCTTACTGTTTAAATATTTGTACAATACAGGCCATGTCCACAATTTAAGGCTTATGATGCTCCAGCTTATATCAACTGTTTTCTACATTTAAAATTTTTTTTTAATTTTGTTTGTTCTAATTAGTTGTACATGACAGTAGGATGTGTTTATACATTTTGATAGATCATACATAAATAGAGTGTAATCTCTCATTTTTCTGTTTACACATATTCTAGGATTACACCAATCATGCAGTCATACATGTAGATGAGGTAATAATAATGTCTGTTTCACCTTACTATCATTCCTTCCCCCATACCCTGTCCCCCGCTTCCCTCCCCTCTATCTAACACAAAGTAAATATATTCTTCCCTATCGCCCCTTTATTGTGCATTATCTTCCACATATCAGAGAAAACGTTCAGCCTTTGGTTTCTTGAGTTTGGCTTATTTCACTTAGCATGATATTCTCTAACTCCATCCTTTTATCAGCAAATACTCAATTCACAATAGCTAAACTATGGATGCTCTTCAACAGATGAATGGATAAAGAAAATTAGATAGATAGATAGATAGATGAGATAGATATAGATAGATATAGATAGATATCTATCTATAGATAGTTATATGATGGAATATTACTCAGCTTTTTCTACAATTTTAAAGAATAAAAATGGGGGAAACAGAACCCTATATACACTCTCACTGAATCTCAAAAAATTATTTTAAACATATTTTTAATTGTGATATAAAAATTCTCACTGAAACTGAGCAAGACATGGAGCAATAGCATAAACCAGATTCAATAATACTATAGGGTAGAGGCTAAACTTGTATATTTCCAGAAAAACCAACCTGTAATTGTGGAGACAACTGAAGTACCTGACACTTCAGGCCGAACAAATAGTTCAACAACTGGGAGGTAATAAGATTCCAACCACAATTTTTTGTGGCTATGCTGGTTTTATTGAGTTGTCAGGTAAGTAGAGTACCTAGAAAAACTCACTGGACCTATTTCCCAGATCCACATTTAATGCACCCAATGATGTGGACTGGGGAATCCATCCCAATATTTAGTAATGATACTTACCTGATGGGAGATTTTAAAATCACTAGTATGATTTTAAATTCATGCTACTGAATTTAATTATGCGGGCTACAGTGGAAGCCTAACTATGTGTTGGTCCTGTGATAAATATGTTGGCTATATACAGGTAACTTTTGAGGAAAAGACAGGATAGGGAGGACCTACACCAGCCAGTCATACTACTGTTGGAACAAAAGATTATATGTCTGGATGGTTATTAAAATGGGACCTTCCCAAAATAAGTCAGTCATTACCATGGAATATCCACCAATGTCTTAATGCCCTAATAGTTCTGCAATGGAATTTGTCACCATTCTTAATGGATGGAATGTACAAATGCCTTGCCAATGCAACATAAAATTTCTAAAAGTGGTGGATATGTTTTGGATTGATCTTCAAATTTAATAAAAGACAATGACATCAAGATGCCACTTCTTCCAGAAGGTACAAAGTCAGCAGGGTTTAACGTGGCAGCACTGCCACTAAATATGTTTGACTTTTACTTCTTAAAAATAATTTTCAGGCAACCATGTTTATTTTGAATTTTTAACATAGTAGAAGATCTAAGAAACTAGGAAAGTAATTGAGTTGTCTAAAAACTATTTTCAGAATACAAAACTAAGATTAGATGTACAATCATTCTGATTTTTTGAAACTCCATGTGATTCAGACTACTCCCTATTGTTTGGGTATTACTTTGCACTACTAGTAACCATGTAATGAAGACCAAATTAGAGTCCAGCAAACTGATTAATGTTACACTAGAAAGATTAGTAATTCACATTTAGATTTCTAGCAGTTACTTCTTATTTGATGGTAATTCAGGTCCTATATATTTTAATGTATTCTTTCAGGATTCTGTTTGTTCCCACATTCACTATATCTAGAGGCATAATCCATTCTGTCAGGATGCTATGACCCCTGGAGGTTTCACTAGTAATATTCTAACTTTCAGGGAGGAAAATATTCAAAAGAGCTCTGGCATTTAACTGTTGCATCAGATTTTCTCCATCTTACAAATGGCTCATACTTATCTTTATAGGCAGGAACTACAAGGAGAGTTCCTACTATGGCCTTCAAACCTATTTTAATCTTCTTATCCTTTTTTTCTTTTTTACTGGAAATGTAAGAGTAAAGAGGAAAGATAATAAAGATCATGCAACTTGTAAGGAATGTAATCTAATTAAGCTCATTTTCTTAATAATTTGGCTCAAAATATTCCCAAAGTCCTGTGCAATTAGGTAAATATTGATGAAAAGATTGAGACTAAATTAAATGCTTTGAAAGCTACCATCATAAATATTGGTAATAAGCTTTCCACCCTCAAATTTGAACAAAGGCTTAAATGCCATGCTGACTATAAGTATGTCTATGCTACTGCAGCTAAATACAATACTTCCCAATGGGATTGAGTACAAGTTAAAAATCATCTAATGGGCATTTGGCATAACAATATATAATAGCTTGAACCGTATCGAGTTACATCATCACATCCAGGATATTCAGAAAAGCAGGATCAATCTCATGGACCCTGCATTTCTAGCTGAAAAAATACTTTATGAATTAAATGCCTTTAGTCCTGGAAATACCTTGAAGCATTCTGCATGGTATATTATTGGAATGATATATTTGCTACTAATTCCTTTTTTGTATCATGATAATAAGTTGTTGTACCCTAGAGCAAGGATCGAGGAACTCAAGGTAACTGTCCACCACTCACAGTTAAACAATAGAGAAGGGTGAGATGCAGGTAGCCATCTATAAGTCACGTGTGAAACGAGTGATGTTAGAGCTATTAGGGAAGCCCTGTTTTGGGAACTCTCAGGTGGAACTCCCTTGTGGGGGAATGCCCAACTGACATTGGCACCCTGCTCTAGCTCACAGCTCAAGTTCAAACACAACCCAAAGATGGGAGTAACCCACCAAGAACCAAATGCCAAATAACCTGTTTACTGCAAGACCCCTGTCACAGTAAGAAGCAAGTACCAATACAAGACTCCTCCGACTCTAAAACCTTATACCTGCCGATCTCTTTCTGATCTGTACTGCTATAAATAAGGCAAGTGTGAGCTGCTTCTTTGTTAGAGCCAGACCCTTCTGGCTGGTCATGGCCCTGCTTTAAAAATATTCTTGCCTTTTCGTCTTATTTTCTGATATATTACTGCAATAGCTTTTATTGCTGTCAGCCCATCCCTTCAGTGGGTATCCATTCCCTTGCCCACATGGGACATGAGTGAGAATAAGTGATATTCAGTGTGGCATACTAGCACACAAACATAGCATTTTTTAAAATAGATGTTGATGTCAGTTGTAATTACCCAAATGAAGAAAAACTTTGTGATTTCTAGAGTCACAGATGAAAACACTTCATTTGAAATGCTTATTTTCAGTGGAAGGTCACATGCAGACACATGATGTCTGATGTCTTTTCCAAAAGAAGTACTAGTCCTTGCCACTCTGGGCTTTCCAAAAAATCTCCAATGAGATACAGGAAGTGACCTGTGCACAGAGTCAACACATGAACCATTCCTTAGGCTTTGACAGCTGCAGGATGAGAGGTTGGCCCATGCCCTGAGGCTGCTCTTTCCTGTTCTACTTGAGTAGCAAATGAACTATTCTTTGAAGTATTCAGAAGCACAGAGAGCAGAGATCCTTCAGCAAGGTCCATCTAGTATAGATAAAACAAACAAAAAAGCATCTGGTAAAAAAAAAAAAATAAATGTACCCGCAAAGGAGCATCCATGAAGTTCTCAGGACTTGGTGGCTCAAAATAAAGAGTGAGGGGTAACAGGCACCCTCTACCTACACATAGCCTGTGCTTTGCATGCTGTGGCCAGGATCTCTACCACTGCTGGGTAGGGTCTTCAAAGGGGTGTGTGAGAGTACTGAACTGGGAGTCTGAGGCACTGTCTTATAAACTGGTGTATGTTCTTTTTGTTAAAAATACATTCCTTTAAAAGTGATTTTAAAAGTTCTCTTGACATGAAGGAAAAGGAGAAAGTAGAGGAAGAAGAGAAGAAGCAAAACAGCAGCAGTGAAGAAAGGAAGGTAGAAAAGATGGAAAGAAAGAGGGGGAGGGAAAATCTGTAGGTAAACAAAGTGAAGTAGAATTCAGAAGCTCAAATTAGTTGTAGAACAAGTCATGATTGCCATTTAGTTATGAAGTGAGAATAAAATTTTCTAAGAAATTTAAATTCAAGTAATATATATACCTGAGCAAAATAACAATGGCACTATTAGAAAATAGAGACATCAGAATGAAAAGACTCTGGGGATTTTAAGCCTCCTAAGAAACAGATGGTAATATACATCATTTGTTCTTCAATTTAGGGTCAGTCAAAACTTCAGCAAATTAGCAATACAGAGTATATTTCTTAGAATTAGATCTGACTCTCTGTGACAGAAAACTCAAAATATCAACAGCTGCAACAAGACAGAAACTTATGTTTTTATGTGCATATTACAAAATTTTAGGAGTCCAGGGCTATGTTAGCAGCTCCAAAATCATCAGGTACTCCAAGAACTTCTGTCTTATTGCTTCTATTTTCTGGTCCAGAATGGCTGATCCAGTTCCAGTCATCATGTCCAGTCACTAATAAAGAGAAAAAGGAGATAGAAAGGCACCAGGAGAGAGAAGGGCAACTTATCCTATTAAGGTCACTTTCTCCAAATTTAACAGATCCTTACTTCCCATTGGTCAGAATTTAGTCACATGGTCACACCAAGGAGGCCAGACATCTGTACGAAGGGTGGCCATGTGTCCAGCTAACACTGAGGCTGGAGTAGCTTTAGTTCATGTGGAAGAAGGGAGGAAAAGACAAGGCACAACTCTTGATCTGTGACAGCAGAAATTGCTTGCATCTTTTGAAAACAATCTAATGTACATCAAAACAAAAATTATCTATGAGGGAATGTAGGCCTGGAAAAGTAAAAATAAAAATATTTCCAGAAGACATATTAAAAATCAGTTTTACCTTCTATGAAGATAGTAGAAGCAGAGAGCTGCCTAAAACAAGTATATTTAATCACAATAAAATATCTTAAATATTTTTAAAAAACTTAAAGTACCAATTAACAGAGACAATTTAGACCTTGGTAACTTAGAGACAGTTGGGAAGAAGAGAGTAAGCTGGAACCAAGCAGAGTTCTGCTGCCCAGAACTCCCTAGGGATAGCGCGCGTGCAATGATCCCAATAGCAGAAGCTGGACAAGGACAGCTGGTGCAGTACAGTGGTGTCTAAATGACATAGCAAGATCATGCCTGGTCCAGGCATTCATTGCTATAAGGATGTCAGCAGGCACACTCAGTTCCCTTCTGTAATTGGTAGAGTGTAGGTGTGGAGACACTTTGAAGCCAAAATGGTAGTTGAAATTCAAAGGACTATTAACAGGCAAAACCCTGGAATCTCTTGTCAGGAAGAACTGATGAATGGATCAGGTGCAAATAAAAACTTTAATCCAAAAATAATCCTAAAGTACAGCCTAGTCAGAGGAGCCAGATACGCTATAGAAAATGCTGATTAATGGTACGTGGTTAGCCATTAGTTACCAGGAAAAAGTCACCTAGAGTAAATCCACTATCCTAAAATCTTTGCTGATTGCTTCTTTTTTCCATTGTTTAATAGTCTAATTCTGCAAGATTATCATTTGAGAAATTTCCAAATATCACTTTCAACAGCTAAAATTCTTTGTCTTTTGAAAGATTTGAAATTTTACTGGGTGATTGATTTGCCCTACTGTTGTACTATATTGTACTGTTAGGTAATAAGAAATGTGGACTGATGCTAGCTGGTGTTAGATGCCAGCTAGAGTTACATAGAGAGGGATCACTAAGTACTCAAATATTCAGTTATTAAGAAATATTTTTGTGAAGTGTCACCAATTGGTGCTGTGACTTCAATAACTTGGAAAACAAATATTTAGACAATGTAGATGTGAGTAGAATTTAAGTAAAGATCAAGATAGAGGCCTCTACTATTGCAGGCTGACCCAGAAAATAGCATTCACACCTGATTGGCACTGAATGAGACTCTATCACTGTCATAATAAATTACCACAAACCCAGAAGCTTAAAACAACATCCATTTATTGTCCTACAGCTTCCTATGTCATAAGACAGGACCCAATGTGCCCAAACTGCGTTTTCCACGTGGGGTCCAAAAAGGCCAAAGTCAAGCCGTCGGCAAGCCTGTGCTCCTATCTGTAGGCTATGGGGCACAATAAGCTTCAATGCTCATGTTGGCAGAGTTCAGTGCTATGCAATTTTAGGACAGAAGCCTGTATTTGCTTGTAGTAAGTTAGGGGTTCTTCAAATTCATTGCATTTCTTCTTGTAAGAATTTATCTCAGCCATCTAAAAATAATTTATCTGTCCCTCCCCCTTACAATTTTACCTGCACAAGAAGAGATACCTTATCTGTCCTATCCTTGGGCCAAAATAGTGCTGGCAAGATTATAAATGTACAACTGCTTTTTTCATTAAATGAATAGAACTTGTGATATATATTTAAAAATACTTTTAATTATAATTAGCAAAATTATTTTAATGACATTTCTGCATTTAACCATATAATTATCTCCGAAAGAATATATCTAAGATTTTGCCTTGTTTCCCTGAATTATTTCCTATAATGACTACTAGAATAGTTCTGTTCTGGAGAATTCCACCAAAAGGTGAAATGGAGATGGGGGGAATATTCAATGAGTTGAAAACCAAAACTCTTAGAATATATCTATTCAAGATTTTGAACTGGCTTATAATACTAAGTAGCTCATCATTTGACTACATATTTTGGTATTTCTAACGGCAATTACTGAAGATAAAAGGTCATTTAACTTGGATAATAGCAGTATGCAGGACTTGCATACAGTCTAATTTTGTTAGTCATGCATGATGATTCTCTAAGGATTAAAAATGTTTTGTGAAATTTTTATGACTATTCCATGGAGTCATTTGAACTGCCATTTTTTGTTTGGTTTTTGTTTTTGTTTTATAATCTACTTATTCAGGCCCAAAACATGGAACAATTATTTATATAAAACAAATGCAATGCTTCATACTTATGAATCAATCTCAGATTTCTACCTGGTGGAAAAACATTATTTATGATCAATTTTATATTGTGAGTTTTTTATTGTAAAAAACAAAGTGCTTTGAAATCATACTTATAATGTCTTCAATATACCCTGATATTTTTCAGAGTAATGAAATGGGACCATGTGACACCCCAAATATATATTTCCATGTCAGGGTAACAAATAACAAATTACAGGATGCCAATGATTTACCTTTTTCTCCTTCAATTCTTTCAGTGTGCACTCGTGTGTGTACTCACACATACAAGTGCACATATGCCAATATCCAGATATTCCTAGACTTTGAAGGGTACTTGCTGGCTCCCCTAGTAAAATCAAAGCCAATATCACATAAAGCACCTATAACTTGTTGAGTTTGTTGTCTGTGCAGGTAGCCTATTTCAATGACAAAGATTTGGACTTGATTTCATTCAGAATGTAAATATTTTTCTGTATAATGGCAGAAGTGGGCTCCATTCAGGAAGGAATCCTTCCAGGATACTCCAAAGTAGAGGTAATTAAGGCAAATTATAAAAATAATACCTAATTTGATATATGTTATCTTTTTGTTTTTAGACTTTGAGTGAGTTCCTATTTAAATATCCTATTTGCCTTTTCTATACGAAGATTCTCCCACTGCAAAAAGCAATGGATGCCTTCCCAGTACCTGTTCTTCTGACTCAGACATGACTAGTACTAAGCTAATTGGGGTTAATGGCATATATGAAGATAGTGTTGCAGGCTTTCTGGGAAAAAGCAGCTTCTTTCTCTGCTGATGGACATTAACTGGGAAGCATCTAGACTCAAGGACACTGGTAGCCATCTTGCAACTATGAAGAGTGAACTTCACCCTCATATGAATTGACCCAGAGGGTAACAGCGTAGACAAAGATTAACTTGGATACTTGAAGTAACAAATAGAGTCACCCCACACCTGGAATCTTCCCAATTTCTGGACTTACAGTCAAATTTTAAAAAGTCATTATTGTTATGCATTTCAAGTTGCAGTTTTTACTTACTCTAACCTCAAATACTATAAATTATATAAAAATTTTAAAAGACATAAGGAGCACTAATTGTTTTCTTACATGTTAAGTAGAGAGACAGTGTTGTCACCTATAGCTCATCTAGCTATGGAGCAAGCAATGATGCAGGGACCCTGAGGTAGAGAATATCTTGAAATAACAAAGGCAAATTAATATTGTATAGAGTGCAACTTTTTAGTATTTTCCTTTCTTAACCCATAATTTCAACAATTAAATTTTAAATGAGGGCGTATTTGGTACTGATGAAAAGTAATGCTTGATATTCAAAGCAAATATTTAGCTCCAGTGGTGACAGTGAATTAGAGACCTAACTGGGCAAATAATGCACCATAAGGCTGCTGATTTGCTTTTAACTAAAATATCAAATGGCAAGCAATAGGGAAAATCTTTAATCATATGCATATGTTTTTATTAATGTCAACTGAGTAAAATGTACATTGCACGGATGGGGAAGAGGGATAAGAAACAAGATGCAAAATTGTCTTTGAAGTTCAAATATTTTTATTCTTTCTCTTAAGGAAGCATCGATGTTGGGTAGGAAATACTGAATTCAGAAATACAATGACCCTTTATGAGAAGCTGGGACTAATTAGCACAGAAAAGAAGATTCAGAAACACTCTTTTTGGCGTCAAGTGAAAAAAAGTTTGAAGTTCAAATTCATAATTTAACTCAATCACTTCCTTATCACTCCTTTTAAAGGAAATAGTGTGATGATGAATATGCACCATAAAGTAGAACTGGTGGAAACAACTTCACATGTTGAAGCTGTTTTCATAGTTCCATTTTGTGTAGGAAAATTTCTTGCATCTGAAATCAAACAAAAGAACCAACTTCTCCTTGGGAAAACATTTTCAACAATTCAATTGGGTAAGTCTTAGGGACCTAGACAAATAACTTCATTAATATTCTAGTTACTGGGCTAATAGTTTCCTGTTAAAATAGGAACTTCATTTCTACGAGGTCCGTCATTGGGATTTTAATTGGAATTGCATTGAATTTGTATAGTGCTTTTGGTAATATGGCCATTTTGACGATATTAATTCTGCCTACCCAAGAACATGGGAGATCTTTGCATCTTCTATGGTTTTCTTTAATTTCTTTCTTTAGTGTTCTGTAGTTCTCATTGTAGAGGTCTTTCATCTTTTTTGTTTGACTCCCAGGTATTTTAATTTTTTTTTAGGCTATTGTGAATGGGGTAGTTTTCCTAATTTCTCTTTCAGAGGATTCATCACTAATGAATAAACATGCATTAGATTTGTGAGTGTTGATTTTATATCCTGCTACATTACTGAATTCATTTATAAGTTCTAGAAGTTATCTGGTGGAATTTTTCGGCTCCTCTAAATATAGAACCATATCATCTGCAAATAGTGATATTTTAAGTTCTTCTTTTCCTATTCATATCTCTTTTATCTCTTTAGTATGCCTAATTGCTCTGACTAGAATTTCAAGGATGATGCTGAACAGAGGCGGTGAAAGAGGGCATCCCTGCCTTGTTCCAGTTTTTAGAGGGAATGCTCTCAGTTTTTCTCCATTTAGAATAATGTTGGCTATGGGTTTAGCAAAGATAGCCTTTACAATGTTGGGGTATTCCTACTATTCCTATTTTTTCTAGTATTTTGAGCACGAAGGGGTGTTGTATTTTGTCAAATGCTTTTTCTGCCTCTATTGAAATAATCATGTGGTTCTTGACCTTAAGTCTGTTGATGTGGTGAATTACATTTATTGATTTCCAGATGTTAAACCAACCTTGCATCCCTGGGATGAAACCCACTTTATCATGGTGCACTATCTTTTTCATATGTCTATTATCAAGAATATAAGCAACAATAGATGTTGGTGAGGATGTGGGGAAAAAGGTGCACTCAAACATTGCTGGTGGGGTTGCAAATTGGTGCAGTCACTCTGGAAAGCAGTATGGAGATTCTTTAGAAAACTCAGAATGGAACCACCATTTGACCTAGCTATCCCACACTTTGGCCTATACCCAAAGGACTTAAAATCAGCATACTACAATGATGCAGCAACATCAATGTTTATAGCAGCCCAATTCACTACAGCTAGATTATGGAACCAACCTAGATGCCCTTCAATTGATGAATGGATAAAGAAACTATGGTATATATACACAATGGAATATTACTCAGTCATAAAGAATAAAATTATGGCATTTGCAGGTAAATGGATGGAACTGGAGAATATCATGTTAAGTGAAATAAGCCAATCCCAAAAAACCCAAAGGCTAAATGATTTGTCTCATAAGTGGTTGAGGACATATAGCGGGGTTGGGGGGAGGTAAGGGAAGAATGGAGACAGGATGGATTGTATAGAGGAAAATGAGGGGTGGGGAGGAGGCTGGGATGGAAAGATAATAGAATGAGACAAACATCATTACCCTATGTATATGTAAGAATGTGCAAATTGTATGATTCTACTTTGTGTACAACCAGAAAAACAATAGTTGTACTCCATTTGTATACAACGATCCAAAATAAAAAAAAAAGGAACTTCACTTAAAAAAGAAAGTTTACTAAATGATTTTAAGAAAGAAGTTCAAAATATTGTTTAAAATGTACCCTTTCAACCTGAGTCAGAAACACCCTTCTTCCTTCTTTTGAAGCAGCTTACTCCTAACTGCCATCCAGGACAGGCAGGAGAAAGCAGCAAGAGCAATCCAGGAGTCCAGGTTGGCTGTATGAGGCTCTAAGGGCTGAATGAATTTGCTATGAATGTTTTTATTTATTTTTTATTTTTTACCATGAATTTAGTTTTTCTACCTAATAATCTTCATGACCACATTTTCAGCTTGTTCCTGGTCTCAGTATTTGTTTTCTCAACTGCATATGTTAAGGAAAATATTGGCTGTAGCTAGTTTTAGAGATTATAAGAAACATGAAATATTATATTTTTCCATCTTATAATTAGCAGAAAATAAATTTTTTAAAAGTTGCATAGACAAACAAACTGACAAAAATTTGAAGGAAAATCATAAAAGCCCAAAAGGAATACCTGCAAAATGGTTTAACTTTTAGCAGAACCAAAAAGAAACAAAGAAGGAAACACATGCTGTTGCTCCTTCAACATCATTGGATTCTTTCTAATCCCCAAGATTTAGTTAAATTAAACCCACACTATCAGTGAACACAGTTTCAAGTTTCTGCTTTTACCTCACTTCAAGCACTTATCATCAGTGTCTATCCACTATTACAAAATTTCCTAATCACTCCAGCTACCTGCAGTGCCCATTATTGAGTCCATATTCAGTAATACTCAGTTATCTAAAATGTGTATTACTCACCTACTCTAAAAACTTCAGTGACTTTTCATTGCCAAGACAGTAAATCCAAGTCTGTTAGAATGAAATATTATGCTTTTTGTTATCTTTCATTATTTAACTTCTCCAGGTTCATTTCCTACCTCTCCTTGGTCATACTTAATATTTCATAATTTCAGGGACTGGGGGTGTAGCTCAGTGGTAAAGTGCTTGCCCAGCCTGTGTAAGGCCCTGTGTTTGGTTCCCTGCACTGCAATATGTATATTACATGCAAATTATATATATATATATATAAACATATATATCCATGTAATATATATATATATATACACACACACATATACATTTCAAAAGCCCATGTATGTGTCACTATTTCTCCATTGATCTCTTTAACAAATCCCAATGATAAGATTTAGGCCTCTCTCAGACAGAAAATTGAAGTAACTCACATTAGTGACCTTTATAACCCACACAGAGCACTACATATGCTAATTTCTAGGGCACACAAAGCATTTATTTATATGTTAAGCAAATGGCTTCTACTTTAGAGTGAAAAAAGAAAGCTTACATGCCATTATGCCATTAGACAGTAATTGGGTTCATTGTACACTCCATGAAGGTGGTTAATATAAAGTTCTGGATTTCATGGCATTTCTTACATCTTGTGCATCTCTTTTCAATAGGAAGATGCACTTGGAACTGCAAAGTATAGAGTGATGTTACTATCAGTTATCTACATCAGAGTATGGAATATTAAATTCTTGAGAGTTATCTTCAAGATCATTTTTATATTTACATTCTTTGCTTCAAAGTGAGGTACAGAGAGGTAAAATTAAAGGCCTACAATGAATCAGTTACAGGCAGAGTCAGCAATGGAATTCTTCTTCTCCAAATTCTAACCTGTCTCATTCTGCTGGGGCCTAGGGTGTACCTCAGCATATAACCCTTCTCCATGTGCAACCTGAGACCACACAGTCCGGCTCCTGGTTCTACTTCCTTTTTAAAATAGTCCTTGTTTTTCTCTCAGTGAAGAAATTTGAACTTAATACTTAGTGTTATGAACTCAGTGGTATTTATAAGAACTCATTCATCACACAGAAGAATGTATAAAGATTTGCTCAGATTCATTCTACGTGTATATTTTTAGATAAATGATTATCTTTGCAGGATTTCCTAAGTTTCATGGACATCTTACATTGAATGTTCCCTCACTATATACATGGAGCAAGATACAAAGACAGGAGTTAAAAGTTGAATGTTACGTATTTCTATATTTCTGAGGTATGTATGTGTGCATGTGGGGTATGTATGTGTGTATGCCTATATTTGTGCTGAATTTAAATTTTGAGAATGAGCATAATTTACAGTTCAAAAAAATTACATGCAATATAAAACAGACTTTTCTCTCCTCCATTCTGCTGTTTCTACCCCAATATGCAACAATATATTTAGGTTTTGATTAGATTTCTTCGTTCAGAGATATTATGCATGTATTTATATACTCATGTATTCACACAAAACA
This sequence comes from Glaucomys volans, assembly GCA_020662805.1. Classification (NCBI taxonomy): domain Eukaryota; kingdom Metazoa; phylum Chordata; class Mammalia; order Rodentia; family Sciuridae; genus Glaucomys; species Glaucomys volans. Next base: position 33,375 of record JAJEJO010050258.1, read on the forward strand.
CATTTTCCTTTCACACTTAAAATACTAATCTACATCAGTACTTTATTTTGCTATTTGTTATTTGATGGTTTTTTTATAATACTACATAAATAACCTCTTTTTTTCCTGCTGCATAGTATTTCACTATATGACTATATCAAAATTTATTGAACCAGTCCACAATTGATTGACATTTAGGTCCCTATGAATAAACTTATATATATATCATCCCACAGATACATTTCAGAGAACATCTGTGAGATGAATTATCAAAGTTAATATCTAGATAAAAGGGTATTAGCCTTAGTAACTTCTTTCATCATTTTCCTTTTTTTCTTTTTTGAAATGGGATCTTGGTAGGTTGCCCAGGCTGGTCTTAAACTTGTGGGGTCAAATGATGCTCCCACCTCAGCCTCCTTAGTAGCTGGGACTAAAGGTGTATATGACCACAACTTGTTTAGAAAATTTGATAAACATGTCAAAAAGCCTTCCATGGGAGACATACAGTCTTTTATTATTGCAGCAATGGATGACAATGCTTGTTTCCTCACATGTCCTTGACAATGTGGGGTGTTATCAAACTGTTTGACTTTGCCTATC
>JAJEJO010050258.1:43953-66806 GCA_020662805.1 Glaucomys volans
AAACTTCTCTTTGCTTTCTTGAGGAGGGAGGGGTAGATGTGGCGACCTGGGAGGAGCTTGGTAAAGAGCTGTGTGTTAGGTATGCAGCTAAGGAATCAGGTAAGATTTCTGTGGAAACTTTTACTTTGTGGTCCTTAGTATGAGATGATCTTGATCCATCTCATAAAAGTGTGAAATGATGCTGGTGGCAGCCATGGCCACCAGGGGATCTGAGCACTTGGTAGTGGGGAGTGAGGGAGCAGGAAGCCGTGGCCAGGTCAGCATGGCCCCTGGCTGAGGCTGAGGCAGAGGTGCAGGGAGGCAATCAATTTTAATGGAGGCATTCAGGATGAAGGGGAAGGAATTTTTTTTTTCTTTTTTGGATACTGGGGATTGAACCCAGGGGCACTCCACCACTGAGCCACATCCCCAGGCCTATTTTGTATTTTATTTAGAGACAGGGTCTCACTGAGTTGCTTAGGTCCTCCCTATGTTGCTGAGGCTGGCTTTGAACTTGAGATCCTTCTGCCTCAGCCTCCCAAGTGCTGGGATTACAGGCATGTGCCACCATGCCCAGCAGGAAAGGGATTTTGAACAGGATTTTAGAGAGGATTCTGGGGAGAAACTTGAGGAGGGAAAGGAGTTAGTTCATAATCTTTCCAATTTATATATGACTGTTTCTGATCCTGCACTTCAACCCACACCTTGGGCTAAACTAAAATTCAGTCTATCCAAATTTGTGAAGTCGTGGCTGCTTCAGCAGGGCCTGGAGGCTGCAGGAGCAGTTGGAGAGAGCATTGGAGGAGGGTTTGTGATTTTATGTGATTAGGAGATCCTGTGCTGTGAACAGTTTTTGAAAATGCAAATAAGGCCTGCCAGGAGGCAATCTGCCCTCATAAAAAGAAAGGGTCAGTGTTGGATTTCATCCACCTCTGTGCTGACAGAGGAACTCCCTATTTTCAAGGGGTTACAACGGCCCCAGTAAACACTGGGCTAATGAGTATAAATCATGGTCAAATGTAGATGGAGTCCTGCAAGATTTAAACCACAAGGGAAAAGTGTCCTTTTAAACTTCATGCCGCTTCTGAGCCTCTTCTGCTCCAGCTTAACTAGCTGTCTTTATCACACTGTTTTGTTAACAATCCGCTCTCTAATACTACAACATTGGGAGAGAAAAATAGGAAGATAAGACAAGCAACAATAGGTGTTGGTGAGGATGTGGGGAAAAAGGTACATTCATCCATTGCTGGTGGGGTTGCAAATTGGTGCAGCCACTCTGGAAAGCAGTGTGGAGATTCCTTAGAAAACTCGGAATGGAACCACCATTTGACCCAGCTATCCCTCTCCTTGGCCTATACCCAAAGGACTTAAAATCTGCATACTACAGTGCTGCAGCCACATCAATGTTTATAGCAGCCCAATTCACTATAGCTAGATTGTGGAATCAACCTAGCTGCCCTTCAATAGAGGAATGGATAAAGAAACTGTGGTACATATATACACAATGGAATATTATTCAGCCATAAAGAATAATAAAATTATAACATTTGCAGGTAAATGGATGGAATTGGAGAAGATCATGTCAAGTGAAATAAGCCAATCCCAAAAAACCAAAAGCTGAATGATCTCTCTTATAAGTGGTTGATGACATATAGCGGAGGTGGGGGGAGTCTCGGGAAGAATGGAGAAGGGATAGATTGTATAGAAGAAAATGAGGGGTGGGGAGGGAGCGGGGAAGGAAAGATAATAGAATGAGACAAACATCTATACCATGTGTATATGATTATACTTTGTGTACAACCAGAAAAATGATAGTTGTACTCCATTTGTGTACAATGACCTAAAATTAAAAAATAAATTAATTAATTAAAAAAAAGTTTAAAAAATAAAATAAAAAAAAAATCCATTGCTAAGTATAAAACAATGTATTCTTGACTTCTTAAAGTCCATAAGGTAATATATTCAAACATTTTCTGTGTTTTCATAAATGGGTGAATGGAAGAAGTTTAAGACTGCTTTGTGTCTGGACCTTCACTAAAGCAATGTTGCTGAGAGTTAAAGTTCTAGATTATGTATGCAAAAGGTCCAAAAGTTTCTGCTGTGTTTCAGTGAGAGTATTGTAAATAACATAAAAGTCTTTTATTTTATTAAAATGGAGTTAGTTGCAAAGGGTTTGTGAAGGGTAAATTTCAAACAGTTTGTGTGTAACTAAGTTTGTTATATACATAATTAGAAAAAGCAGGTGAAGGTATTCAAGGTTTTTTTCCCCCTAAGGTGAAAATATTAATGTACTGATATAAACCAAAAGATTAACCCTCTATATGTTAAAGTAATAAGGGTTTCTTAAAATATTAATCTGTTCTCATTCCAATAAAACAATTTATTGTGTCTATTAAGTTTTCATTGTTTATAAAACTAGTCTTAGAGAAATTAAGGCTTTTAAAATTCTGGTTAATCAACAACTGCTATTTTAAAGTATTACATTATAATCCAGACTCAAAATTTTTCTTTGAAAGCTAACCTTGTTTATTATAAGAACATGAATTTGTGCTACTATTACTGGCTTCTTTGTATACTAAATGTATTCATATCTCCCAAGTATACAAGTCTTTTAAGTATAAGATTTAGAAGAATATTTTACCAAGCTGTTTTCTCCAAACGAAAGTTCCCTGTAACAGTGATCTCTTACAAACTTGTAAAAAAATTAACAAATTTAGTTAACAATTTATGTCATTTAATATTTTACAATTAGATAAAAACAATCTGTCATGAGTTATAAAAGTTTGTGTTACTGCGTACAGTGAGATGCAAACTTGAATGCATTCTTTAAAAAAGGATAATAAGGAGAGCCTGGTTTATTTAGGCATTAACAATATGGGAGGTAAAAACATTTTGCTACTCTTCCACAGAAAGAGGTTAAAGTCTCTCTTAACTTGTTTGATTTATGATGTGCTGTTAAATTGTGCTAACTGAATCATATAGACTCAAGAAATGATATGTAAAAACTTTATAAAATAATATTTTAAAAAGAGACTAAAATCAGTTTCAAAAATAAAACATCTTTCCTAAGATTTGTCAACAGGTCACCTCACCTAAGTTAAGAATCTGCCTCTCATTGTATTCCATGTTAGGATAACCATTCAATTTCATTCAAAATTAAGTTCAAAAATAGATTTTTTAATAAGAATTGCTGTTCTCTTGAAATAAACGCAAATTTGATGTATAACTAAGTTAAAATTTAAGATTACAAAATATTATATCTTTGTTCTTAGCTATTATCCAAACTCAATATGTTTTTGCTTTTGGTAATTTCATTTTGTATTTTCCTCATAAACTTTATCTGTTGTCTGTTAGTACTTTGCAGAAGTGCAACTTTCAAAATAACACCCTGAGTTAATTTGAGATAATAGTCCATCATCTATAAACAGACAGAATGTAAGGCTGGCTTTCAGTACTAATACTGACCCCAATTGAATAGAAGGAGCAAATAACTGTAAAGTCATAGATATTAAAGTTAAGGACCAGTACTCATTTTAAGACTGGTGAAACTGGTTTGGTGGATGTTTAAGACCAAAGTTTAGAGATTAAAATTAAAGAGTAATAGGGCCAAGAAATAAAATATCCAATATTTGACTCTTGCCCTATGAGTCAGCCTAAACCCAAGAAAAAAGGGATCTTGTCTAAGGGCTTTGGAGCTCCAGGATACATGACCTCACAATCAGGAAGATCCAGGAGACCCTGGAGAGCAGAAAGCCAACCAGTGCACATGCTGCAAAAGAGAAGGGTCATTGGAGAAGTGAGACATTATGCTTCCAAGGAAAGCCACAATGTCAAGAAGACAGTGACCCATCCTGGCAGATGGCACTAAATGAACTAAGAGGCTGCTCCCAGTTCTCCACAGCAACCCCTGTGGGAACTCAGCTTACTCTTAACAATAGATAGGAACAAGATCAATTTGACCAGCTTGGTCTTGAACACCTAGCAAAAATAGTTATAACCAAAGTATGGCCACTCCTGGGCATTTAAAAGAAAAGGCAATTGTTCTTTTAATAGAGCTTAAGATGTGTGGTGCCCCCCAAATTCTGAGGCATTTTTTCTTTTGTGAGGTTCATATTTACCTCTGCCTCTTCCTTGGGAAAGATTGTTACTTCTATGTCAATCAATCAAGACTGGTAAGGGATAAGGTTAAATAAGTACAGGACAGATTGAGGCCAGTTTATTATAAAGTGGGATCACCTGTCCCTTAAGTTAGAATGTAAAAAACAAAGAGGGGGAGTGGAACCCCACAAAAGTATTTGAATCATATGATTTTTATTTTAAAATTTTAAATTGTGATGCTGAAGGTCACAGTGCTACTGAGCACACAGGATTCCCACTACTGTAGACCTGTCTGGTGTGGTCTTGTGGAGAGACTTACAAACAGGACAACAAAATGGACCAGATCCAGTAGTAATACAGAGTAGAGGTTAAGCTTGTATCATTCTAGAAGGTGTGACTTATCCCATCTTGGTACCTGAATGCATTGTCCATCATCATCATAGATGTTCAAACAACTTAAGCTCAAACTGGAGATGTTGATCCCAATCCCCACTGGGAACAAGAAGCTAACAAAGAAGAAGAAGCACAGAAGTCTCCACAGACCCAGAATGCCAACCTGTCAAAGTGAGGACAACTGAAGAACCTGATGGATCAGACTGTACAGATAGTCAAACAGCATAGAGGCCCTAAATCTCTAGTTACCATATTTGTGGATCCTGTGTGGCTCACTGAACAAATACTTAATGATTTAGTTGGCTTTAGTCTTTGGAATATGTTAAAACATTCTACATCATACATATTTTGTAAATGTATTTCTGCTACTAATTCTATTTTGTATTTTAGCAATATGATGCCATATCTTCTAGAAAGAAATCTGAGAATTTCAAACAGCCCATCACTTGCATTTAAGTAAAAGATAAAAAGGGGGAGATGTCAGGAGTGGTGAATGGATTATGGGTCCTTAAATTGCCCGCAGACAGAGGCTGATACCTCCCTTTTTAATTTCTCAATGCAAAGGCACAGAGAAGTCTGCTCTGTTGTCTGGTGAAGCCCTATTCAAAGGGAAAGTCCTTGGTTACTATGGAACTTATCAATTCATGACCTAAGGTTCAGGCACCAGCCACCTGGGGGTGTGGAGAATTATGGGTGCAAGCCGATGACTGTCATTGGGCTGTTCAAACATTTGAGATTGGTTCTGTTTGAAAGTAACTTTCTCACAAGGAATCCCTTTGATGTGAAAACCTGTGTAACAAATTTTCAGAGTCTACTCATGGTCAGTCCTCCATCAGAGGTTGGCTGAACCACCAGTTCCCTCTTTCTCTAATTCTGTGTTTGTTCATCTTTTTTCCAATTCCCTCATCAGCCTGGTTTGGGGAAACTGAGCAAATAGTCATGCTAGAAGTGACAATTAACTAGGGACTATTGATTTAAAATGCAGAAAAATAGCAATGCTGTGCATGAGAGTACATTGTACATTAGATCTAATTGTCTGTGCACAGGACTATGCTCTTCAATGGAAGTACCATTGAAAATTATACCTTAAGATACAAGAAAATCAATTAAGAGTAAACCAAAACATTCTACAGCCAACCAGGCTTTGTTATCAGTACTGTCACTTCTGGTTTGCTATATTCACAATGGCATGATTTAGCTATTTACATAAAAACAAACTTTTTTAGAAGCACAATGAATTGTATTCAGATATGATTTTCTTTGTGTAGAGACATTAATCACCAAACCCCCCACAGTAGTGAATTGCCAAATAATCTTGAAGCAAAAAGCCTCTAGAAAGCACAGGAGATTTATATTGCTGATATTTTAAAGTTAATGTTTGCAAGCAACAAGCAACTAAAATTTGAATAGTTTTTGAAATGTCAATGGAATAACAATGAAAGGTGCTTCCTCATTTGGAGAAGACATTTTTATTCCCTCCAATAAATAACAGTAAGAGTATAGCAATTAAGCTATGCAAGCTAATTATTTTGATAGCATCTGAGAGAATGTTGTGTTTCCCATTTTATGAATCTTCCAACATAGGATAAACACAATGGAACTGGAAGGACATTTATAGACTTCTCAGCCTATGAATTCTTTTACAATTCAAGCAACATGACCTGGCAAGCAGATGTAAAAATGTTCCATAAATGAATACTAGCTGACTGTCAACATGGACAACAATCCCTATTCTTAGCAAAAAAAGACTACAGGTAGAGTAGGTTACCACTAGGTAAGATAAATATTGAGTAAAGAAAATGTGAATTATAGTCACATTCCTCTTGACTCCTGCTCTACAGCCATTTGAAGTCATTAAATGTTTGTTCTCACTAAAGAGAAAGGATAATAAGGAAGAAATTCTGTGACTTATTACCTCCCAAAGAGATACTTTGAAAATTTATGTTTGGCAGAAAAACAAATTTATGTAATCCTGATAAATCAGTTCATTAAATGAAGACAAGTCATGTACCTTTTCTGCTGAACTTTTCACATACAGACTCAGAGTTGTTGAGAAAATAGTTTTTCTCATTCGCATTGTAGTTTCTCAGATGAAACAAGTACAATGGGGACCTTATTGCTGTTTGATTCTTTGATAGAGCCAAAGTGTTATTGCATCTTGAATCTGTAAAGCACTGTTTTTTAAAGCACTAAGAATGTTCTTTAAAGTACCTTCTGAAGCTTCCATCTTAACATTTACACAGGAGAAAAGAACACCTGCAGGTTAGGGGGAAAGTGCATTTATTCTCTGGAGAGTAAATCTGTGACTGAAAGCAGAAATTCAAAACACAGAAAATTCTGACTTTTTGGTAAGACTTCCTTTAACAAAGTTTTATGGTTTGGATGTGAGGTGTCCCCAAAAGCTCACATGTGAGACAAGGTAAAAAGGTTCAGAAGAGAAATGATTGGGTTCTTAGAGTCTTAACCCAATCAGTGAATAATTCCTGTTTGGATTAATTGAAGTGGTAGGATGTGGCTAGAAGAGGTGGAAATTGGGGCATGGCTATGGGGTATATATTTTGTATTTGGAGAGTGGAGTCTCTCTGAGTCTCTCTGAGTCTTCTCTCTCTCTCTCTCTCTCTCTCTCTCTCTCTCATCTCTCCTCTCTTCTTCCTGATCACTGTGGTGTGAGCTGTTTCCTTCCACCACCCTTTCCTGCCATGATGTTCAACCTTACCCTGAACCCTGAGGAAAAGAGTCCGCCTTCTATAGACTAAGACCTCTGAAACCTTGAGTCCTCAAATAAACTTTTCCTCCTTTATGACTGTGCTGGTTGGGTCATTTAGTCACAGCAGTGAAAAAGCTGACTAAACACAAAGTTTAGATATAAATGAGCTTATGTAGGTCTGTTTGCATAAGCAATGAAGCATAGGTTCACCATGTTTGTTATTCTTGCTAAGAAGAATATTAAGGAAGGAAAATCCACTAGATCTAAAAACTCAGATACTGTTTTTAAAAGTAACAACTTGCTATTAATATTTTGTGTGACATTTGAATATCTTAATTTGTCAAATCTGAGTGAAATACCTGGCACAAAATGGGCATTCAAGTTTGCAAAATCCATATTATTAGCAAGGATTTTAATTATAGGGATGTATTTTCTCCTAATTTAAGTAGAAAGAAAGAATGTCTTTTTTCATGATATTCTTAATGGCTCAAATATGACAGCACTGTGTACTTGCAATCACCAAGGGGAGGTAGAGAGAAGAATTAAAACCTTTTTCAGACCCCTGATAGTTAGATCCTTTTATAGAAAATTGTGAAAGAAACCAAAGTGCTGACACTTTTAGGGGTGTGCAGCCTACAAAAAATAGCCATCATGTCATATGGTGACTAAAATAAAGATACATGTAAACAATCAAGTATAATGTAGACCTGAACCAAAAATAACCTATCTATTTACTTTAGGTGGTGGCCATTTGGATAGAGTTCAGAGAAAATGAGGGAAATCAGTCTGGAAAAGGAGAGGCTGAGCCCACTGATTTCCAAATGAAGAAACAGACCCGTATTAAAAGTATATCAACAGTATATTTGTCAAACAACAAGTAAGGTACTATGGGGTGTAAACAAAAGTAGGAACTGTTAAGGAAAGACACATGGCCCCTCCTCCTGGTCTCATGCCAGCTCCTAGGGATGTGCCCATGCAAGCTTGCTTACAGGTGAGCTGAAAAGCTTTGACCAAGAGATGTTCTCTTAGTGGAGCCTCGAGAATTGTACAGGGGGGAAAAAAAAAAAAAAACCAGACACACATCTAAGAACCAGGTGACATGAAAGCTCCTCAGGGATCCTTCAGTATCACCAGGTCACCTCTGGGAAGCAGATGGAATTGCCAGTCAGCAACTATTTTCCATTGTCCTTATACTGCACAAACATATGTTGCTTTCTTAAAAAGATAAAAAACTAAGGTAAGAGAAAATTAATGGGTTAGGGTAAGATATGGCAGAAATTCTAACACTTTGATTTCTGTGTGTTCATGAATTAATAAAAATAAACACATTATCTCTGTTCCAATTGAGGTAAGATCTTGTGCCAATGCAACCCAACTCATTGAGCATAATAATGCCACCAAAGCCTCACCAAATCTTTCAAAGTATTGAAAAGAGTAGTCCTAACATGGTACCCAGGAAAGCAGCCTCCTCAGTGGGTTGTGGGCAGCCCCTTTCTGTAGCTATAAAATAAAATGGTCATGCAAGGACCTCTCAAGGACCTCTACTTTGGCAGAGTTGGAAGAAGCACGGGTACTGCTCAGTATTGTCTTGGATTGGGAATAGATCAAAATTAGGCCTGTCCTGGAAAAGAAAGGGAATATGTCAATTTTGGGAAGTTCTAAATCAATAGATCTCCACCATGGAAGCCACTGGAAAGCTTTCTGAATGGGTGCATTCTGATGACCTCCCTCCCCCTGCTTGCCTTCTTTCCTGTGCTCATCTTGCAGGCCACTGTACAAAGCATCCTTCTTCAGAAAGAAAGAAAGCACTCAGTAAATAAAACCATTTTTTAAAAAATCCTGGGCAATAAGGAAGTGAATATTTACATGGATTTAGATCGTGAGGGATAATACTGACATTCATGATCTTTGAACATGAATTCAAATTACATCCCAAATTTCAAATTTTTCTATGATGTTTTCACTTTGCAAGCATCACTGGCGAAGAGTCTTACAAGTTGATGCTTTCCAAGTAATGGATACAGGTGTGACTCTGTGCCATCTTCATTTCCCAGGGCTGGATCCCAGTTCAAGATGAAGCCTTCCTCTGCTGATCCAAAGTTCAGGTCTCCCTTTTCCTTCTTCTAATTTTTTAAAATAATTGATGCTTATTTAAACTATAGCTCAGAATTGTTTTCAAATCTCTTCAACCTTTAAAAAATAGAGAGATAAGACAAATAAATCCATAATCATTTGCGTCCCTCTGTAACTATTTAACTTTTTCATTCTTCTCCTTTGCATCTGCACTTCCTGAAAGAAGTCTACCATCCACCTGCTCTGTTCCTTAATTCTTGTTTATTCTTACCTATTCTAATTAGGCTTTCTGAGGAACATTACCATAGCTTTCCCTCCTTCAGTCCCTTTCTTGTTTTACCAATTTCATTTGTTGCATTTAGACATTTCCCACTTATTTTTCTTAAGTTCTTTCTCCTGTTTTATCCTCTTATTACTCCTACAAGTGTCTCTCTGCAGGTTAGTTTTATAAAATACTTCTTACAAAATGCAAGAGTGAGATTAAAAATATAAGTTCTATCTCAACCAACATTGAGCTACAAAGTAATGGACAAATAACCTAACATAGCATCCAAATGTACCAAACCATCTCATGCTTCTGCCTGGAAATCCTTCCTCAACTGACAGCTGTTGAGGTTTGAGAAACCAAATATCTAGTATATCCCTTTCCCTTCTGACCTGGGAGACCACTTGAGTGATACATGCAGTAGCTACGAGATGGATAAATATATTTATTCCTGATAATCTGGTTTCCAGACACATGACTTAGATAAACAGAACAGCAGACTTGCCTCACTAAAGAGTTATGATGCCAATACACTGCAGGCAGATAATCTCAGACCACACCCTCAAAGGAAGCACCTGACTTACTACTAAATCTCTCTCATGGTGGCGACGAAATGAAATTGCAAACATAATCCTATTAGGCAGAAAAACTAAAGGAAGGAGAGATGAATGACCCACGCAAACTCAAGTTCTTCTGTCAAACTCACTAATCAGTTGCAGAGGATAAGGTGGATAAAAAAGTACAGAAATGAGTAGATATGACTATTAACCCCAAGAGCTTGGGCTCTGGAGCATATTGCCTGGATTTGAATTTCAGCTATATTAATTGGCAACTATTATTTTGGGTAAGATTTTATGCCTCATTTTCCACATATGCAAAATATGCAATTCATAGAATTAAATTCATAAGCTCTAGGAAGGTAAAACTAGTCAAGAAAGGAGGAATAAATGGACCAGTATTGGTAGAATACTTCAATGTCTAGCATATATTTAATATTATGTAAAAGTTACAAATCTGAGAAAACTTCCATAATAGTTATATATCAGTTCACTGGGGGAAACCATTCATATTATTATTATACATTAAGTATGTTCCTTGATGATAATATGAAACTTTTCTAGCTTTTATTCATTTCATATTAGTCTCCCACATTAAATTATGAGTATTTTGAAGTTAGATGTGGGTTTTCTTATTTTTTCTATTATAGTTCCTGGCACACAACAGTTTTTAGACAAATTAATGAGCATCTTCAGTTTTTAAATGGTCTGTCATTCACTTTTCAATGCAATTAAGTGTATGGATTAGCAAACATGATTTCTTCAAAATGATATGATTGCTTTATCTTGAAATGTACTTCAAATGATTATATATCATAAATATATTCATCTACCATAGTTAAAAATGTATTGATATGCCTAACAATATTTCAAAACATATTTTGAACATATTTATATGTTTTCACACATATTTCTATGCAAAACTTCCTCTGAATATTTGTGTTTTATGATATATACTCCCTAACCCTAACCCCAACCCTCCCCCAAATTTAATACTAACACTAACCTTACCTATATAACTAAACCTAATTTTATATAAAATCATATACAATCATATGAATGTTCATGAGCATTTTAGTTTACATATTTGAATTTTAACTGTAGTATCATTAACATATTCATATGTGTGCATATATGATTTATATATCCCTCATATGTAAAAATATTAATAAGACTAAAAAGAGGTTAATATTAAACCATGCCCCATTACAAAATATGTACATTTATATGTTTTCATACATATTTTCATGCATCCATTCTTAAGAATATTCATGTTTCCCGATATATATATTCATTCCCTAAACCTAACCCTAACCCTACCAAAATTTAATAACACTATCATTACCATAATACCTAAACCTAATTTTATATAAATCCATATATAATTATATGAATGTTTGTGGGTATTTTGATTTACATATTTGAGTTTTAACTGTATAATCATAAATATATTCATATATATGCATTTATTTCATTTATATATGCAGACCTCATATATTAAAAATATATTGATACTACTGGCATTGAAACATTACCATACAATTAAATTGGTTTTCTTTTTATTTGCCTATTCTCAAATCCTTTACATTCTAGTTTTTAAAAGCTGGTAAAATGCATTCCAATTTGCAATCTAGAGAGCCTTTCCACTTAGCACTGTTATCAGGCAGAATTCTTTTTCAGTCATACTACCAAGTTACTTTGGAAACTACTTCATACCCAAATGACTTTGTATGCTTTTCGAGTTGGACACTGAAATGGACCAACAAAAGCAATGTTTTGATTTGCTATAATTTGCATTTTTTAAACCATTTAAAACAAACATTTTCAAGAAGATTTTGTATGTCAAAAGTTTCTTAAGTTTCAAAGTCCTGATCCTTTCTTACCATGTACAATCAGAATAAGAGCACAGGCTGTTTTATTATTGCCTTTGTACATATATAAACTTTTTATAATAATCATTGTACGTCTCAATTAAAGTTCTCTGCTTAGTGTAAGTATTAAAAGAGTTGAGCCAGGAAAAAATACTCCCCATTACAAAAAAAGTTTATGTATATGTTTATGTACATATTTCATACATATATTCTTATTATATTTGTATTTCCAGATATACATATTCATTCTCTGATTCTAACCCTAACCTTACCCAAAATTTAATACTAACACCAACTTTAAATTTAACCCATGCCTAAACCTAACATTATATGAAACCATATGTAAATATATGGTTGTTTATGGGTATTTTGGCTTACATATTTGAATTATAATTGTGTAATAATAAATACATTCATATACATGGAAATTTATAATTTAATTATGCATCCCTAATATTTTAAAAATGTATTGATATAACTAACATTAAATAACTATCTATTTTTTAAAATATACATTTATGCTTTTGTACATGTATTCATGTATATGTTGTTATGAATATTCATGTTTCCTGATATATTGATTCATTCCCTAACCCTACCCAAATATTAATATGAACATAAACCTTACCCCTATAACTAAACCTGATTGTATATAAAGCCATATAAAATTATATAAATGTTTATGGGTATTTTTACTTACATATTTGAATTTTAACTGTATAATCACATTTATAGTCATATGTATGCATATATATTGTTTATATAAGGATCCCACGTATTGAAAAATATTTATTTCTATGACTAACATTAAAAAATTCCCCATTTCAAAACGTGTACATATATATGTTTTCATGCACATCTTCATGCGTACGTAATGATGAATATTCATGTTTCCTGACATACATATTCATTCCTGAAGCCTAATTGTAGCTCTACCCCCAATTTAATACTAACACAAATATTATATATTCATATATAATTATATAAATGCTTATGGATATTTTGGCTTACATGTTTGTTGTGTGATTATAAGTGTATTCATATATACGGATATAGATCATTTATTTATGCATTCCTCAGATTTAAAAAATGCATTGATGTGACTAACATTAAACAATTTCCCATTTCAAAAAATATACATTTATATGTGTTTTTTTTCAGGTTTTCATGGATATATTTTTTGGTATATACATGGTTCCTGATACACATATTTATTTCCTAACCTTGACCTTAACCCTACAAAAATGCAATATTAACTAATCTGACACATATACCTAAACATAATTTTATATAAACCATACCTAATTATGTGAATGTTTATTTGTATTTTGACTGACGTACTTAACTTTAAATTGTATAATCATAAAAATATTATGATAAATTAATATATATCATGTAGTTGAAAATATATCAATTCCCCAACATTAAACTTTAACTATTTCACTACATGTGTTTGTATGTTTTTGTACATATTTTCATTCATTTTTATGAATATTCAGGTATCCTGATATATATATTCTTTCTCTAACCCTAACACTAATTGTACCCCAAATTTAATACTAATATGAAACTTACTCCTATACCTAAACCTAATTTATAAAAACATATAATTATAGGAATGTTTATGAGTATTTTGACTTACATATTTGAATTTTAACTGTGTAATCACAAATATTCAAATACGTGGATATATATCACTTTTATGCTTGCCTCATTTCAAAAAGACATTACTGTGATAATAGTTAACATTTCCCTGTTTTAAAAAATATATACATTTATATGTGTTTTTGTACAGGTTTTTCACTAATACATTCTTTGGAATATTCATGTTTACTAATATACATATTCAATCCCTAGCCTCAACCAAAACCCTACCCAAAATTTAATACTAACCTTATCCATATACCTAAACATAATTTTATATAAAACCATACATAATTATATGAATGTTTATGTGTATTCTGACTTACATATTTGATTTCATCTGTATAATAATTAATATATTCATATATATGCATACATATGATTTGTATATGCATCCCCCACATATTTAAAAAATGTACTTATATGACTAACATTACACCATTCCCCATTCAGAAAATGTACATTTATATGTTTTTGTAAATTTTTCAGGCATTCATTCTTATGAATTTTCAGATTTTCTGATATATATATTCATTCCCTAATCCTAAATCTAACCCTATGCAAAATTTGATACTAACACTAACATTGCTTCTATAACTAAATCTAATATTATATAAACTAATACATAATTATGTGAATATTTATGGATATTTTCCCTTATACATTTAAGTTTTACATGTATAATTTTAAATATATTCATATAAATGCATAAATATCATTTATATATGCATCCCTCATATTTTAAAAATGTATTTATACAACTAATATTAAACTTTCCCATATTCAAAACATACATATTTTCAAAATATTCTTATGAATATTCATGTTTCCTGATATACATGCTCATAACCCTAGCCCTACCTAAAATTGAATACTGAAATAGCCTAACCCCTAAATCTAAATCTCCTATTATATAAATCCTCATGTAATTGTGTGTAATTCATGACTATTCTGACTTACATATTTGAGGTTTCTCTGGATAATCATTAATACATTCATACATATGCATAGATACGTTTTGTATATGCATGCCTCACATTTAAATAAATGTACTTACTAGTCAAACACCACACAATTCCCCGTTTCAAAAAAATGAATATTTGCATAAGTTTCATAATATTTTCACACATATATTCCCCTGAATATTAATGTTTCCAGGTACACATGATCATTCCCTAACCCTAAGCCTAAATTTACCTGAAAATGAATACTGACACTAACTTTACCCCTATACCTAAGCATGGTATTATATAACATCATATGCTATTGTATGTATTTTCATGGATATTTGGGTTTACATATTTGAGTTTTAATCTAGATAATCATTAATGAATTAATATATATGCATATATACCTTTTATATGCCTTCCTCATATGTACATAAATGTATGTATATAAATAACATCATACTTTCCCCACTTCAAAAATTGAACATTTAAATATGTTTTTGTATATATTTTCATGCATACAATCTCGTGAATATTCATGTTTCCTGATTTACATGCTCATTTCCTAACCCATATCCTAGACAGACAGCAAACTGAACACTGACAGCAACCTTACACCTATATGCCAATGCCATACTATACAAAACCATATGTAATTACATGTATCTTCATGGGTATTTGGACTTATGTATTTGAGACATCTGGATAATAATTAATACATTTATATATACACATATATATCTTTTCTATGTGCATCCCTGATATTAAATAAGTGCACTTAAACATCCAACATCACACCATTCCACATTTCAAAAACTGATCATTTGTATATATTTGTACATATTTTCATGAGTACTTATTCATGAATATTCATGTTTCCTCACATACATGTTCTTTCCCTAACCCTAACCCTATCCTTACCTGAAAATGAATACTGACACAAATATTACCCCATACCTAAACCTCATATTATATAAAGCCATATGTAATTATAAGGAATTTTTAGGGTATTTTGACTTACATATTTGAGGTTTATCTGAGTATTCATTAACACACCCATTTACATGCATAGGTATCTTTTCTACTTGCATTTGTCATATTTAAATTAATGTGCTTATATGGCCAAAATCAAAACCTTTCCGATTTCAATTCCTGCTATATATGTCCATTCCTTAACCCTATCCCTAGCCCGAACTGTAGTTGAATACACCCAGGAAATTAACTCCTACATGTAAATTTCTTGTAGTAAAAACTGTATGCAATTGTATATATTTTCATGGGTATTTTCACTTACATACTTGAGTTTTATCTCAATAATCTTAAATGCATTTATCCATATGCATGGGTAACTTATCCATACCGATCACATTTATTTAAGTATTGGTAATTTTACTGAAATTGAATAGTCTCAAGAACCTAACTGCTATACCAAACTGCAGGTAGAATAAAATTGTATGAAAATATATGTTTTTTCATGGGTATTTTGACTTATATATTTGAGTTTTAGCTGCATAATCATTAATACATTCATATATAAGCATTGGTCACTTAGCAGAGACAATCCCATGTCCAAAAATGAATATTCCTATATGTTTTTACATATTTTCCTAGGTGCATTTTCATCAACATTCATGACTCTATATATTTTCTTTCCCTACACCTAACCATAGCCCAACCTAAAATTGAATACTCCAAGGAACCTAACTCCTGTACCTAAAATTCACATAGTATGAAACTGCATGTAATTGCATGTATTTTATGGGTATTTTGACTTGCATATTTAAGTTTTATCTGAATAATCATGAATACATTCATATACATGCATTGGTAATTTATGAGTACACATCCCTTGTTTTTAAATACGTGTACTTATGTGGCCTATGTTTCTGTATGTATTTTCACCCATGCATTCTCATGAATATTGATAATTCCTGATATATATGATCATTCCCTAATCCTGTATGTAATTGTATATATGTATATGTATATATATATGTGTATATATATACATATATATGTATATGTATATATATATATTCATGGATATCTTGACTTTTGTATTTGAGTTTTATCTCAATAATCATGAATACATTCATATATATGTATT
Source organism: Glaucomys volans (assembly GCA_020662805.1). Lineage (NCBI taxonomy): Eukaryota > Metazoa > Chordata > Mammalia > Rodentia > Sciuridae > Glaucomys > Glaucomys volans. The sequence continues at coordinate 60,595 of JAJEJO010050258.1, forward strand.
GGTAACTTAGAACTCCACACTGCATTTTAAATACATGTGCATATGACCAACTGTAAAACCTTATTCATTTCTAAAAATGAAGTGTCCTATATTTTCACACATGCATTCTCATTAATACTCATGATTCCTGCTACATACAGTCATTTCCTAACACTAACTTTAGCCTGACCCTAAATTGGTTACTCATAGGAGCTTAACATGTATTCCTAAATTTCATGTAATATAAAACTGTATGTAATTGCATATATTTTATGGGTATTTTGAATTGTATACTTGAGTTTTATCTGGATAATCATTAATACTTTCATATATATTCATTGGTAACTAACCAGTACTATATCAGCTCTTTAAATATAAGAGCTTATACTACCACCTCCATACCCTTTCCCATTTCTAAATATGAACTTCCCTATGTTTTTTTAACATAGTTTCACACTTGAGTTCTCTCGAATATTCACAATTCTTGCCATATATGCTCATTCCTTAACCCTAATCCTAAACCCAACCTGACCTGAAACTGAATACTCCCAGGAATGTAACTTCTATACCTAAATATCAGGCACTATAAAATTGTAAGTAATTGTATGTATTTTCATGGGTACTTTGACTTACCTATTTCAGTTTTATCTGAATAATCAATTTATATATTCATACATATGCATTTACTTATTACTCATTCTTTCCCTTTAAATATATGCACTTATGCAATCCACTCTACATCTTTCTAGATTTCTTAAAATGAAATTTTCTGTATGTTTTTGAACATATATTCACATGTACATTCTCATGAATGTACATGATTCCTGCTCTATATGTTCAATCTCTAAACGTAGCTCTAGCCCAAAGTGAAATTGCATAATCCTGGAAAACTAAGTACTATACCTAAACTTCATATAGTATAAAACAGTATGTAGTTGTATTTTAATGGATATTTTGACTTATGTATTTGTTTTTAATCTGCATAATTATTAATACTCTCATATATATGCTTTAGTAAGTTATCAGTAGGCTTCCCTGCTCTTTAAATACATGTACTCATGCAACCAACTCACACGTTTCCCCATTACTAAGAAGAAAATATTGTATATATTATTGTCCTTATTTTCACATGTGCATTTTCATGAATATAAACAATTCCTGTTGTATATGTTCATTCTCTAACCCTAGCCATAGCCTGATATCAAATTGGATGCCTCCAGGAACTAACTTCCTGTGATTAAACTTCATGTAATATGAAAATGCATGTAATTGTATGTATTTTCATGGATATTTTGACTTACATGTTTGAGTTTTATCTGGATAATTATTAATACATTCCTATGTATACATTGGTTATATATTAGTACATATCCCTGCTTTTTATATATATGGACTTATTGGATTAATACCACACCCTTCTCCATTTCTAAAAATAAACTTTCCTCTATGTTTTTGTTCATATTTTCACATGTGCATTCTCCTGATTACTCACAATTTCTGCTATGGATGTTCATTCCCTTACCTTAATACTAGCCCTCCCTGAAATTGAATATTCCATGGAGCCTAACTCCTATATATAAACATATCTAGTATAAAAGTGTATGTAATTGTATATATTTTAATGAGATTTATGACTTACATATTTGAGTTTTGTCTGGATAATCATTAATATATTCATACACATGTATTGGTCACTTGTCAGTATGCATCCCTGTTCCTTAAGTATATGTACTTCTGAAACCAATTTGACACTCTTCCTCATTTCTAAAAATGAATTTTCCTGTATTTTTTTACATATTTTCACACATACATTCTCATGATTATGTATGATTCTTGCTATATATATATTCTTTCCCTAACCCTAACCCTAGCCCAACTTCATATTGGATAGTCCCAGTTACCTAATTCCTGTACATAAATTTCATGTAGTATGAAAAGGTATGTAACTGTATGCATTCTTATGGGTATTTTGACTTACAGATCAAGTTTTATCAGGATAACCTAATACATGCATTGGTAACTTCTTGGTACCCATCATTGAACTTTAACTATATATACTAATCTAAGCAATTCCACAGCCTTCCCCATTTGTAAAAGTAAAATTCCCTATATGTTTTGTACATATTTTCACAAGTGCGTGCTCATGATTATTCATGATTCCTGGAATATGGTCATTCCCTAAACTTACCCTTGCCATTTCTGAAAATGAATACTCACAGGAACATAACTCTTATACCTAAACTTCATGTGATATAAAATCCTATGTAATTGTAATGTATTTCAATGGATATTTTGACCTTAATATTTGAGTTTTATCTGGATAATCATTAATACATTCACATATTTGATGTCGCAATTTATCAGTATGCCTCCCCGCTTCTTAAATATATGCATTTATTTGACAATTTTCACACCATTTCTCATTTCTAAAGATAAATTTTCCCACGTATTTTTGTACATATTGTCACACATACATCCCCATGATTATTTACAATTCCTGCTATATTATTCATTTCTGAACCCTAAAACTAGCCCTACCTGAAATTGAATACTCCAAGGAAATTAACTCTTATACTTTGTCATGCAGCATAAAACTATATTGTACGTATTTTCATGGGTATTTTGACTTATATGTTTGAGTTTTTCTGGATAATCTTTAATGCATTCTTGATTGTGTACATGTTTGCACTGGTGATTGTCTTGATTTTCACAATTTCTGCTATATATGTTGCTTTCCTAACAGTAATCCTAGCTTGTTCTGAAATTGAATATTCCCAGGAAACTAACTCCTATACCAACACTTCATATAATATAAAACTTTATGTAATTGTATGTATTTTCATGTGCTCTGACTTATTACTTCAGTTTTATTTGGATAATCTTCACTACAGTCAAACATATGTATTGGTAATATCAGTACTCAACCCTGCTCTTTAAATTTATGTACTAATACCACCAACCCCACACCCTTCCCCATTTCTAAAAATAAATTTTTTGTATGTTTTTGTACATATTTTCACATGTGTGTTCTCATGAATACTCAAGATTCCTGCTATATATCTTCATTACTTAACACTAATGCTAGCCAGACATGAAATTTAATCCCCCAGGAACCAACTCCTATACCTACACTTCACATTTATAAAACCCTATGGAATTGTATTTATTTTCATGGTTTATACTTATATATTTCAGTTTTATCTGTATATTTATTAATGTCTTAATAAATGTATTAATAAATCTACATTCATATATATGCATTGGTAACATAATTATACTTAAATAAATGTACTTATGTAACAAACTACACGCCCTTTCTCATTTCTAAAAATAAACTTCCCCATGTTTTTGTACATATTTTTACTCATGCATTCTCATGATTATTCATGATTCCTGCTAAATATGTTCATTCCCTAACCCTAACCCTAGCCCTACCTGAAATTGTATACTCCCAGGAAACAAACTTCTTTACATAAAGATCATGTGCTATAAAACTGTATGTAATTGCATATATTTTAAAGGGCACTTTGACTTACATATTTGAGTTTTATCTGGATAATTAATATATTCATATATATGCATTGATAACTTGTCAGTACACATCTCTGCTCATGAAATATGTACTTATATGACAAACTACACACCCTTCCCCATTTCTAAAAATGAACTTTCCTATATGTTTTCAAGCATATCTTCACATGTGTGTTCTCATGATTATTCATGATTCCTTTTTATATGTTCCTTCCCTAAACATTATGCCTAAACTGACCTGAAATTTCATACTTCTAAGAACATAAGTCTTACACCTAAATTCATGTAATATAAAACTCTTTGTCATTGTATGTATATTAATGGATTTTTTGCCTTACATATGTAGTTTTTATCTGGATAATGATTAATACATTCATATATATGCATTGATTGCTTATCAGTATGCATCCCTGCTCCTTAAGTACATGTACACATGCAATAAAGTCCACACAATTCCCCATTTCTAAAAATATGTTTTTGTACACATTTTCAAATATAAATTCTCACAAATATTCACAATTTAGGCTATATATGCTCATTTCTTAAATCTCAACCTAGCCCAACCTGAAAATGAATCCTCCCAGGAACCTAACCCTATACATAAACTTCATGTAATATAAGACTGTATATAATTGTATGTATTTTCAAGGGTATTTCAACATAAACATTTTAGTTTTACTTGGATAATCATTATTACATTTATATATACAGAGTGTTACATATCTGAACATATTCCTACACTTTAAAGATATGTATCTGTATGACCAACTCCACACAATTCATTATTTCTAAAAAAGGAATTTCCCTATGTTTTTGTTCATATTTTCACATATACATTCTTATAAATATTTATGATTCCTGCTTTATATATTCACACCCTTACCCTACCCCTAACCCTCACTTTGATTGAATACTCACAGGAATCAAATAATTATATCTAAACATCATATATTATAAAACTTCATGTAGTTGTTTGGATTTTCATGGGTAGTTTGACTTACAAATTTAAATTTTGTCTGGATAATCATTAATACATTCATATGTATGTATGGATAACATCACTACACACCCCTACACCTAAAATATATGTACTTATTTGACAAATTCCACACCTTTCCCCATTTCTAAAAATAAACTTTCTGACATGTTTTCACATAATTTCACTAGTGAGTTCTCATGATTATTTATGATTCCTGCTAAAAATGTTATTCCCTAACACTTACACCAGCCTGACCTGAAATTGAATACTCCCAGGAACTCAACTTCTATAACTGAACATTATGCTTTTCATAATGTATATAATTGTATGCATTTTCATGCATATTTTGACTTACATATTTGGCTTTCATCTTGATAATCATTAACATGTTAATATAAATGCTTGGTAACTTATCAGAATATATCCCTACAATTTAAATATATACGCTTATACGACCAACTCCACATCCTTTCCCATTTCTAAAAATGAACTTTTGTACATATTTTTGTACATATTTTCACATGTATGTTCTTGTGAATATTCATGTTTTCTCCTACATATGTTCATTCCCTAATCCTAATGCTAGCCCAACCTGTAATTGAAAACTCCCAGGAATTTACCTCCTATACCTAAACATCATGCAGAACAAAATCATATGCAATGTATTTATTTTCATGGGTATTTTGGCTTACATATTTCAGTCTTATATGGATAATCATTAATTCTTTTATGTATGAATTGGTCACTTATCCATTCAGATCCCTATTTAAATACATGTAATTATATGACCAACACCACACTCTTCCCCATTTCTAAAAATAAACTTTCTTGTATGTTTTTATTCATATTTTCACACGTGGATTCTCATGAATATTCATGATTTCTGCTACACATGTCATTCCCCATCCCTAATGCTAGACCTAAACTTTATATAAAATAAAAATCTAAGTAATTTTATATACTTAGATTATGTACATCAGGATTTTGACTTATATATTTGAGTTTTATCTGGATAATTATTAATACATATATATATATATATGCATTGTTACTTATTTGTACCTATCCCTGCTCTTTAAATATATGTACTTATGCAACCAACTCCACACCCTTCCAAATTTCTTAAAATGATATTTTCTGTATGTTTTAGAATATATTTTCACATGTACATTCTCATAATACATAATTCCTGATCAGTATGTTCAATCATTAAACGTAATACTAACCTGACATGAAATTGAATACTTCCTGGAATCTAACTCCTATACCAAAACTTTGTGTAGTATAAAAATGTAGGCAATTATGTGTGCATTCAATTTTTTTGTTTTTGTTTTTGTTTTTGTTTTTGTTTGAACTGGGGATTGAATTCAGGGGCACTTGACCACTGAGCCACATCTCCAGCCCTATTTTGTATTTTATTTAGAGACAGGGCCTCACTGAGTTGCTTAGTGCCTTGCCCATGCTGACACTGGCTTTGAACCTGTGTAACAAAAACAGCATGGTATTGGCATCAAAATAGACAGGTAGATCAATGGTACAGAATAGAGAACACAGAGACAAACCCACATAAAAACAGGTATCTCATACTTGACAAAGGAGCCAAAAACATTCAATGGAGAAAAGATAGCCTCTTCAACAAATGATGCTGGGAAAACTGGAAATCCATATGCAGCAAAATGAAACTAAACCCATATCTCTCACCCTGTACAAAACTCAACTCAAA
>JAJEJO010050260.1:0-36016 GCA_020662805.1 Glaucomys volans
GAAGCCCCAGGAAGCTGGTAATGGGCCTTCTCCGCCAGTTAAGCCGCCAAAATGGCGTGGGGTAGTTCCATCTCCCCGCCAGAGTCCGCGATCACAGAGTTTCCCGGACCCCTCTGAATGCCCCAGGTAGCCTGAGATGCTCGGTCTCTGCCTGGGAGGCCGCCGGCTGGTCCCAGAGCCCCGGCCAGTGACTCCAAAGCGCTACTGGGGACCCGTATTTTGAATATTTACACTCCAAAATATTAGAAAATCTGGAAGAAATGGGTACATTTCTAGACATACATGACCTGCCAAAATTGAGTCAAGAAGAGATAGAAAACCTCAGCAGACCAATAATTAACAATGAGATCAAAGCAATAATAAAAAACATTGCCATAAAGAAAAGCCCAGGATCAGATGAATTCTCACTTGAATTTTCCCAGACCTTTAAAGAACTAATGCCAATGCTCTTCAAATTATTTCATGACATGGAAAGGTATGGAACACTTCCAAACTCATTCTATATAGCCAGTATCATCCTGATACACCAGATAAGGACACATCAAGAAAAATGCAAATAATATCCCTAAAGAAATTAGCTGAAAAAATCCTTAATAAAATATTAGCAAATCAAATTCAACATATTAAGATTGTACAGCATGACCAAGTTGGTTTTATTCCAGGCAAGGATGGTTTAACATATGCAAATCAATAAATGTAATTCACCACATGAATAGAATTAGAGACAAAAATCACATAGTCATTTCTTCTTATCAAAGGAGAAAGCCTTTGATAAGATTCATCACCTATTCATGATAAGAATGATAAGAAGAAACTAGAAAAAAAATAGAAGGAACTTACCTCAGTATATATATAGTCTCATAAAGGCTTTATAGGACAAATCCAAGGCCAACATCATAATAAATGGGAAAAAACAAAGCATTTCCTTTAAAATCCAAAAAAGACAAGAAAGCTCACTGTACACCCCTCCTATCATACTAGAGTAATTAGGCAAGATAAGGAAATAAAAAGAATTTAAACCGAAAAGAAAGAAGCCAAATTATTACTGTTTTCAAGTGATACAATTTTATGTTTAGAAGATCCATAAAGCTTCACCAGAGGACTAGTAGAGCTAATAAGCAAATTCAACAAAGATCAGGTTACAAAATCAACAGCTTTCCTTTATACCAGTAATGAATCTGCTAAAAAAGAAATCAGGAAAATAGCTCTCTTCCCAGTAGCCTCAAAAAAAACAAAATTAAAAGCGAAAATAAACCCAACAACCACCATCTAGGAATAAATAACTAAGGAGTTTCTACAATGAAATATAACTAAGGAAACTTCTACAAGGAAAGCTATAGGATACTGAAGAAAGAAATTGAAAAAGACCTTAGAAAACATGAACACTGCCCATGTTCCTGAATAGGCAGAATTTATGTTGTTAAAATGGCCATATTACCAAAAGCAATGTACAGGTTAAATATAGTTGCCATCAAAATACCCATGACATTCTTCACAGAACTAGAAAAAATAGTCTTAAGATTCATTTGGAAGAAAAAAGACCCAGAATAGTCAAAGCAGTTCTATGACAAAAAGATGCCAATGCTAGAGGCATCACAATACCTGACTTCAAACTACACTACAGAGCTATAGTAACAAAAATTTCAGACCCATAGACTGATGCACCGAAATAGAAGACACAGAGACAAACCCAAACAGTCATGTGATCCTTTACAAAGTTGCCAAACCACACATTGGAGAAAGGACATCCTTTTAAACAAATGGTGTGGGGGAAAATGGGTTATCCATATCTAGAAGAATGAGAGTAGGTCTATCTTTCTCACCCTGCACAAAAGTCAACTCAAAATGGATCAAAGACCTAGGAATTAGACATAAACTGTACAACTCCTAGAAGAAAACATAGGTTCAATAATCCAGCATGTGGGCACATGCAATTACTTTCTCAGCAGGACCCCAAAAGCTCAGGAAGTAATACCAGAAATTAATAAATGGGATAGAACCAAATTGAAAAGCTTCTGCACAGCAAAAGAAAAATATGTGAGGAGAGAACCTACAGAGTGGAAAAAAATCTTTGCTCGCTACTCTTCTGACAGAGGATTAATATCTAGCATATGTAAAGATTACCAAAAAACAAATACCCTGATTAATAGGCAAATGAATTAAATAGAAACTTGTCAAAAGAATACAAATGGTCAACAAATACATGAAAAAATTTCCCAATATTTTTAGCAATTAGGAAAATGCAAATCAAAACTATACTAAGATTCACTTCACATCCATCAGAATGGTAGCCATCAAGAATGCAAACAATAAATGCTGGAGAATATGTGGTGAAAAAGAAACACTTTTACACTGTTGTTGGGATGATAGGTTAGTGTAACAACTATGGAAATCAGCATGGAGATTCCTCAGTAGACTAGGAATGGAACCACCATAAGACATAGATATACCACTCCTTGGTATTTATCCTAAAGAATTAAAGTCAACATAGCATAGTCATGCATGCATACCCATGTTTACAGTCGCACAATTCACACCAACCATGGAACTAGCATAGATGTCCATAAATGGACGAATGGGTGAAGAAAACATGGTGTATATATACACAGTGGAGTTTTATTCAGCCATATAAACAAGAGTGAAATTATGTCATTTGCAGGAAAATGGATGGAACTTGAGAGAATTATGTTGCGATAAACCATATTCAGAAAGTCAAAAGTAGTATGTTTTCTCTCATTTGTGGAAGCTAGAGAGGATAAAGGAAGAGAAAGATGCGGGGTGGATCTCACGAAAATTAAAGGGAGACCAGTAGAGTAGAGGAAAGGAACCAGGAGGAGGGAAATAACTGGGGAATGGTATTGGCCAAATTATACTGTTATATCATTTATATCATGTGCATTTAGAGTACGTAAATGATGAATCTCACCATTATGTATAACTGTAATGCACCAAAAATATGAAAAATGCTAAAGGAAGTTCTTCAACAAATAAAATGTAAGACAACATTTTTCTATGGTGTCCTCCTTCACACATGTAGGTGCAACTGGGTATTCCTTTCTTGGGGAGTATTTACCTATCTAGTTACATAACTTGATGAGTTTGAAGGTAAGTATATACCCATGAAGCCATCACCACATGCTTTCCATCATCTCCCAAATGCCATTTTTTCCCTTAATATTATTTTTGCAAGATAAGAACATGTAACATAAGATTTGACCTCTTTTTAGGTTTTTAAATTTGCAATATTGTTAATTCTAAGCACTGAGAGCTCAGTGTATCTCTATGACTTTTTCCTCTTATATAACAAGAATCTTTGTTTCCTTTGCTGCCTCCTTTTTTACCCTCCTACTTAGCCTCTGACAGCCGCCATTCTACTCTCTACTTCTGTTGATTTAATATTTTAAGTTCATCTTACAAGTGGTGTTATGTCGTGTTTGTCCTTGTGCTTCTCCCTTATATCCCTTAACATAACGTCCTTCAGGTTTATCCATGCTGTTGTGGAAATGGCATGATTTTCTTCTTTTTTAGACTGAAAAATATTCCTGAATGCACATATACCACATTTTCTTTTCTTTGTTAATCTGTTGACAGATACTTAGGTTGTTTCCAGATCTTGACTATTGTGAAACTGCAATGAACGTGGGATTTCAGATATTTTTTCAAGATCCTAATTTAAATTCTTTCCTATATATACCCAGAAATGGTATTTTGGGCCACTTGGCATTGGCATTTCTATTTTTAATTTTTTGGGAATCCTCCATTTCTGTTTTCTGCAATAGTTGTACCAGTACACATTCTCACCAGTGGTGTAAAGCATACCTTGCTCTATACACCCTTACAACATTGATGATGATGATGATGATTTGTTTTTATGTACCAGGTATCAAACTCAGGGACTCTTGAATGCCACACAAGCTCTCCATCACTGAACTACATACTCAGCCCTTTTTATTTTGTTTGGAGAGAGGGTCTTATTAAGTCACACAGTTCAAACTTGAACTTAAAATCATCCTGTCCCAGCCTCCTAAGTAGCTGGGGTTACATTCATGCACTCAGCTCATATGTTGTTTTTCCTTTTTTAAAAATAGGCATTCTAACAGGTATGAGGTAACATCTCATTTTCTTTGTAAAAATTATTCTAATTCGTTGTAGATGACAGAAGAATGCATATTGACTCATCGTACACAAATGCACAATTTTTCATTTCTCTGTACATGATGCAGAGTCACACCATTTGTGCAATCATCAATGTACATAGGGTAATAATGTCCATCTTATATTTTTTCCCACTCCCATACCCCTCCCCTTACTCCCTTCTGCCCAATCCAAAGTTCCCCCATTATGGATCAGCATCCACATATCAGAGAAAACATTTGGCCTTTGGTTTGGGGGATTGGTTTATTTTCCAGATGATTAATGATGTTGAACACCTTCTCATATAAATGTTGGCCATTTGAACATGATCTTTGGAGAAATACCTGTTCAGCTCCTTCGTCCATGTTTTAATTGAGTTCTCTTTTTCACTGCAGAGTTCCTTATAAAGTTTGAATATTAACCCTTTATCACAGCTGGTTTGCTCAAGTTTTACTCTTATTTAAAAAAAAATCAGAGTATTATACATAGTACTTGGGTTCATTTTGACAGAATCCTACATGGATGAAATTAATTTCAGTATCCTTCCTACCCCTTTCCTTCCCTTCCTCTACTGATCTTTCTTTCATTTATTTTTGAATAGTTCTTTCTACTTACAAATAAAGGTGAAATTCCCTGTAATATATTTATATATGCACATAAGATTATTTTGTTAATTTCATTTTGCATTTCCTCCCCTTTCTTGTCCTTCCTCCCTCCCTTTCAATCTTATTCTGCTCCACTGATGTTCATATCTTTGTATCTTATATTCCCTTCCTTCTTTCCCTTACTTTTCATTCAACCCTTTATTTTCTGAAACTGGCTTATTTCACTTAGCATGATGTTCTCCATTTCCATCCATTTACCAGCAAATGCCATAATTTCATTCTTCTTTATGACTGAGTAAAACTCCATTGTGAATGTATATTCCAAACATTTTCTTAATCCATTCATCTATTTACAGGCATCTGGGCTGATTCCATAATTTGGCTATTGTGAATTGTCCTGCTACAAACATTGAGATGGCAGTATCACTATAATATGCTGATTTAGGTTCATTTTGGATTAACACTTAAAAGTGGGATAACTGGGTCATATGGAGATTTCATTCTTGCTTTTTGGAGGAATCTTTGTAATGCATTCCTGAGTGGTTGTACTAATCTTCAATCTCTCCAACAATGTGTAAGAGTGTGCCCTTTCCCCCATATCTTACCAGCCTTGATAATTTGTGTCCTTGATAATTGTCATTCTGACTAGAGTGAGATGAAATCTTAATATGGTTTTGATTTGCATTTCCTTGATTGCTAGAGATGTTAAACCTTTTTTCATATGTTTGTTGGAATTTTAAGTTTCTCCTTTGAGAAATGTCTGTTTAGTTCCTTTGCCTATTAATTGATAGGATTATTTGGGTTTTTTGTCATTAAGTTTTTGAATTCATGGTATATTCTGGATATTAATCCATTTTCAGAAAAGCAGCTGGTAAAGATTTTCTCCAATTCTGTAGTCTCCTTCTTCATACTCTTAATTGATTCCTTTGCTGTGCAGAACTTTTTTTAATTTGATGGTATCCCATTTATTGAGTCTTGGTTTTATTAAACTTTAGGAGTCTTGTTAAGGAAATTGTTGCCAGCACAAATATGATGGAGTGTTGACCCTGTGTTTTCTTCTTGTAGTTGCAGGTTTTCTGGTGTAATTCCTAAATCTTTGATCCATTTTATTTGACTTTTGTTCAGAGTGAGAGATAGGGATCTAGTTTTATTTTTCTACGTATGGGTATTCACTTTTCCCAGCACCACTTGTTAAAAAGGCTATCTTTTCTCCGATGTATGTTTTTGGCACTTTCATTAAACATTAGATAGGTGTAAGTGTGTCAGTTTGTCTCTGTGTCTTCTATTCCACTGGTCTTTATGTCTGTTTTGATACCAATACCATGCTGTTTTTCTTACCATAGCTCTGCAAAATACCTGGATTGTGATACATCTAGCATTGTTTTTCTTGCTCAGTAATGCTTTGGCTATTCTGGGTCTCGTATTCTTCCAAATGAATTAAAAGATTATTTTCTAATTTTGTGAAGAATACTATTGGCATTTTGATGAATTACATTGACTCTGTATATTGCTTTTGATAGTATGGCCATTTTGACAACATTAATTCTGCCTTTCAAGGAACATGGGAGGTCTTTCCATCTTCTCAAATCTTTTTTGATTTCTTTCTTCAGTGTTTTATAATTTTCATTGTAAAGCTATTTCACCTCCTTGGTTAGATTGATTCCCAAGTACTTTATTTCTTGAGGTTATTGTGAATGGAATGGTTTTTCTAATTTCTTTCTTAGCAGAATTGCTGTTGGAGTATAGAAAATTTATTGACTTATATGTTTTCATCTTGTGTCATGCTACTTTGCTGAATTCATTTATCAACTCTAGAAGTCTTCTGGTTGAGATTTTCTGGGTCTTCTAGATACAGGATTATGCCATTGGCAAACAGTTTGATTTCTTCTTTTCCTTTTCATATCCCTTTAATTTCTTTCTCTTGCCCGATTGCTCTGGTTAGTGTTTTGAGAACTATAATGAGTAGAAGTGGTGAGAGTCGACATCCTTGTCTTCTTCCTGATTTTAGAGAAAATGTCAAGCCTTACTCTTGATCTGCTCCTGAACATGATGTAGAAACCAGTTAATGTGCCCTCTCAATTAACTTAGCTAGCATGTGTTCGAGAGCTGGGTAGCTCTCTTCAGGTAGTCACTGGGTATGTATCCTAACTTTCCTATGGATTTTAAAACATCCTAAGTTACAAGATTAGCATTTAACCTAAAGAAGGGCTTTAATGGAAACTATATCTTTTAGTTACTTTTTTCATGAAAATATGCTAAAGTTTTTAGAAAGATATGGTTTTGACTAATGATTACTACTGCCTCAGAATTGGAAACTACAAATGAAATGACTTTTCTGTCATCTGAAAAAAAGCATGATGTTACTATTAGGCTACATATGAAGAAATGAGAAAAGGAGATGTATCATCATGTTGGGAGGTATGCATGTGGGTCTGGAGAGAGGAGTGAGTCTTGACACTACTGTTTTCCTTCTCTGTGGACGGATGGGTCTCATTCTGAACTCATATAGAGTGTTGCAGCACATTGTGCTAAGACTATTGCCAGAAATCACTTCTAGAAACTCTGAGGTTCAATGGAATAAAAATAATTTTTGTTGAAAGGTGTTGTTTAAATGCAGTGACCTATAATTCCCAACGGTTATCCCATCATGAGTAATACCTACTTGGCTCATGGTGTGTGCTAGACACTAGGATTCAATGATACCTAAAACAAACATAAAGTCCCAGGTTCATGTGATAGTCTCAGCCTGTTTGAGGAGGCAGATGTGGGTGAAATAATCTCACAAACAACTCGCAGCTGCCGTTCGTACCTTGGTCAGGGAAGGGTTGCTTAGATTTTATGCTACCAAAAATAAAATGTTAACTGAGAACCTGCTAGATGAGATGCCAGTGCTGTCCAGAAGTGACCACTAATACTTCTTTTTTGTATTTGGCAGGTATGTTATTCCATCTTTACAGAAGCTCGATGCTGGATTTTACCGCTGCGTAGTGCGAAACAGGATGGGTGCACTCTTGCAGAGAAAATCAGAAGTTCAAGTTGCATGTATGTGTTCAGTAGAGGGACCTCTAATGTTAACAAGACAAAGCAGCTGTGGGGAGCTAATCAAAATCATGTTTAGCCTTTGTAGGGATTGAAATTTATCTTTGGTTCAAGTAAAATAGAATGATTGCTGAAATTGGTGAGAGAGGAGTGAATAGCTAACGTGACTGGCCAGGTGAGGGGCTAATGAAGCCGATGCCACATTTTCTCACTTAAAAGATTAAGGATCTCTGTGAGGCACTGGGGAGGGTGCAAAAGGAATAAAATGACTTTGGTTTGATGAATCAGTTAGATGCCCTTAGCTTGTATTATTCAGAATTCAAAATGTTTTTAAAATTTAAAGTTAAACCCATATACAGCAAATGCCATCAATTCATAAACAGTTCTTTCCGAGAGCGATTTGTTTGAAATCCTTTTGCTGTACTACAAAAAGTATCCACGTCCCAGGTGTTAATAATTTTATAGTAATTTATTCTTTATTGAGCAGCTTCATTTTGGAAAATGAAACTTTTAAAAGTAACTGAAGGAGCTATCATCATACAGGGAGCTTGAATTTTAATGTAGTCTTTAGGAGAAAGAGGGCAGTGAACTTGTTCTATCCATTTAGTCTTTTTTTTTTTAATCCAAATTCTATGAAGAGCAGGATTGATCTGAAATAGAGTGTCTGCTTAATGTTTTGAATGGACTACCAACATGTCTCTGTGTTTAAAAGTAGGGGGAAAATGTTCTGAAATTTTAAATTACATTTTAACTTGTAGAATTTAGGAAACACTGCAGAACTCCTTAGTTGGGCTGTGCTATTTGCTGAGGACAAGATTTCCTTGTTGGTTAGTTTGACCCCAGTTAAGGCCTGAAACTTTGCGTTAATATATAAAATAAAATAATATATAGGGCTGGGGATGTGGTTCAGTGGTAGAGTGCTTCCCTAGCATGTGAGAGTCTTGGGTTTCAGTCTCCAGCATTGCAAAATGAAAATAAACAAAGCACAACAAAACGAATAGGATCTAGTTGTTTTCGAACTTAAGGTAGAAAAGGACAATAGCTAGATACTATTTGTTTTGTTGTGTTTTGTATGGAGTATTGATACCATGCATATTCAGTTCTGTTTCTAAATCACTATGCAGGCATAAGTTTTTCCTGGCATGTGATGATGAAGTCACTCAGCTAAATCTGTCTACAGAATAATTCAGAAATTTTATTCAATAGGATAATTGAAAATATAATAAATAGAGTGCAGATCAATACTCAAACCATATTTGAGTAAGTTAAGAGCCTGGAATTTATTATAATATATTAAATTCTATTTTATACAATTGAGTTTGGACTTGTCCTTGCTTAATTATTTATATCCTTATTTCTGCCCTTCATCTCTAGTTCTTAGATGTTTTCTTAACTTCCTTTTCTCCTCCCTTTGATAACAAATTTCACTTTACTTTAAAGAAACCATGGATATTTTCTTATTCTGATTCATTGGTTTGTTTTATCTTTTCCCTCAATTTTATACAATGTTACATCAAAATAACTTTTGATGAAAAAAACAGATAATACAGCATGAACGCACAGATGGTGTGACTCTACTTTGTGTACAGCCAGTGAAACAATAGCTGTACTCCACTTGTGTTCAATGAATCAATAAGTAAATAAAAAAAAGAAAAAAAAAACAGATAATACAGCTTTCTTATGGAAAATTCCGAATTTATATATTATTTTAAATGCAGTTTTTTGCCATATGTATGTTTGTATGCATTAATCTGTATCTAATCATAATATGGGTCTTTTTCAAAAATTTCAAGGTACCCTTTATATTTACATTTGAATTGTTGTTTTTTCCCCTGTGACCTCATTTTTATGTTTTTAACCATTAGAACAAGGCTGACCCAAATTAAGTTAACAGGAAGTGGGTAAGATAACTCCCTATAAACTCCACACTGGTTAGAAAATATTGCTCCCAAAAGATCTGCTACGGAAGCAGTCACCCCAGAAATGGATGGGAGGAGAAACCAAGTGGAGCAAGAGATGGTGCTGGGGAGAACAGACCTGAAAGATTTGGTAGCTGGGAGAGGTCCAGAAGCATTTTTTTTTACAGTTCCTGTGAGAACGGCTTCCTGTGACACTGGGATGCTTTGCAGCAGTTTATTTTCAGTGTTGCAAGCAGTTGCAGTCATTCTCATTATTGTTATAGTAGGAAAAAGGTGGGTGGTTCTGCTGAGTAATAAGCTTGTTGGTCACTTTGGAGGTACGAGGCTTTGCCTCTTGTTTCCTCACAGCCAGATCAGCCTTGTTGGTCTTAATTGTTAAGCATAGCATCATTGTCAGCTTTACTTTAAAATATAGTTACTTCTATCTTGAACCTCTGCTCCCCCCCAAAATTGTTTCCTAGACTTGAAAAATTTAATTTCTCTCTGCAGATATGGGAAATTTCATGAATACAGACCAAAGGAAGACTGTTTCGCAAGGACATGCCGCAGTTCTAAATTTACTGCCCATCACCAGCTGCCCCAGACCTCAAGTGACTTGGTTTAGAGAAGGGCACAAGATTATTCCAAGCAACAGAATGTAAGTTGCTCTAAACATTAAAGCTTCAGATACAATTGATTATGCTCACTGGCACTATGTGCATATTAAGTGAACCAATTAAGGTTACCAGTGATTTGAAAATAATAGCATTGTCTAGGAGTTCTAACTCAGTCCTTAATAAACAGCTATTCTGAGACTGGCTTGGTCATTTTTAAGCAGCTTAAGCCAGTGCCCATGTAATGTTATTCTTCAGGATGTTGCCCACCCTGAACCTCAAGAACCCTTGCTCACTCTTTGTAGCCCATTCTTTTTGTTCTTGGATGGAGATTAAGGTGTCATTGTCATCCCTGAATTGTGTCTAGCTCCTAGTACTGATTTAAGCAGGCTGGTATTTACTTGTAAAGCTGTGGGCTTTCCCTCCTCTTTTTATTGAGCCATGTTTGATACTACTTTCTCTGATGATAAAACAGTAATTACTGCTTATTTCTCTTTATCCTTTTATCCTACCATGACAGTTTTATTTCCTTTCGTCTAATTAGTGGCTTGCCCATCTATTGCAGAATAGTCACTTTGTGATTAGTTAAGCATTATTTCAAGGTGTTCTTGCCTATCTCACATTTAAGATACTCATCTAATGCCAGACAGGTTTTCTTCACTTGGAGCTTTGAGTGATTGAAAAGAACATTTAGTATATATTTCATAACTAGGCATTTTGTAATCTAAAGAGAATATTCCAAATATAGAGGTTTCAAGAATGATAATTTCCAAGAGGATCATGAAATGCTGTAAGCTTAGGGTAAAAGTCAAATATTTATGCTGCCAAGTGGTTGCATTTACATGAAAATTCAGAAAGGGAAGAAGCTTTTGCTGTGTTTTATTTTTCAAAAAGGATATTTCTAAGACAATTTGCTGAATAGATTTCAATTGAAATTATGAAAGTAACTGTGTAGCATAGACCTCCTTTCTCCCCTGCCAGAGCACCCATGGGATCTCTTCTTAATTTAAGCCCAGTTTTATCATTTTCCCACCTGGATATCAGAATGCTTTCTGAATCTAGACTATTAAGCTTATTTAGCAAGTGTTTCTATTTTTGGTTATTGAAACAGGAAAAAAGAACCTGAAATATTTCAACTTTCTAAAATTACAAATGACCTTAGAAAATGGAGTAACTGCTATCCCGTTTTTTGGGTTATGAAAAGTGACTTAGATATCCACCTCTATATTAATTACAATCATAGCAGATGCCTTTTGAGTTGGGGTGAAACAAAAAATGAAGGATCAATATCTCATTGACTTAGGAAATTGTTAGGCTGAGCAAATGGCAGCTCAGAGTTTTATATAAATGTTCTAGAAGTTTCCAGTGTTGAACACAGTATGATGGGTGAAGGTGGAAAAATGCTAGGGGGAAATTGGTACCAGGGATGGTGAGGTAGATAAATTAAGCTTCTTCTTAATTATCATCAGTTACGGCAAAATTTGTGGTGGAAGGATTATTTCAACTTGATAGCATTTATTAACTTGTGGTTTAGCTTTATTTATAAGAGAATGTTTATTCAAGAAATATGAAAGGGGGTACAATAAAATAACACTTAATTTCATGAGCTTTTTTAAGTTTGCAGATCTGTGCTAAAGAGTGCTTAATTCCTAATGAGCTAATAAAGTAAAAATACTGTTAGGACGTTAGCTTAGTGTCCCATCAAACAAATGGTCTACTTAAAATTGTGATGCTACTGAGATGAAATGAGACTGATCATGGATATTTATACTTCCGTAAGACTTTTAGCTTCATATTCACCCCACATTTATTAAGTACCTGCTGTGCAAGATATCATAAATCAGTATGTGCATGACTTTCTTCATAAGTTTATATATCGTTCAAAGGTGTATTGCTATCTACTTCTATGAAAATTCCACTTTTGACTAACGATGGAAAGACACTCCTGCATGCTTCTGCCCAGATGGTTGGCAGGCAAAAGTCAGATGGCATCAGTTGTGTTCTGCACCACCAGAGGTGCTTTTTCAACCTGGAACATCTGGCTGGAAGCCTCAACACATTAAAGCATTGCATCTGCTTTAAACTTCCTTAGTCAGTTTCCTGACACAACGGAGTGAGGGAACTTAGTCCAGGCAGAGGAACCTCTTCTCCCCTCCCACTATTTGTTAACATTATCTCATGTAGAGCTTTTAGGCTTACAAGTAAATTTGTTTTTTTCAGTTTGAAGAGAAACAGTAAGATTTGTTTCCCAACTTGAAAAATTAGTTCAATAGCCTATTAATAATCTTAGTGGCTATTATTTGTTGAGGACCTCTTGAAACATATCTTCTCTAATCCTCACAATTGGCTTCTGAGGCAAGTATAATTAGTTTCACTTACAACCCTCAGAACTGCAGATTAGAGCTGCTGACTTACCCAAGGGCACAGCTGAGGAGCTAGGATTCCAACCCAGGTCCACACAAATCATACTTTCTTCTATATCAGGCTAATGCTTCTTTTCACTTTACTCACTCAACTTTCTTCATGCTCTTGATCATTTTTTCCATATATTGTTTGTCTTTTTCCTAATTCATGTGGAAGACTGGTTCAATTTGAAACAAAGTTCCACTTTTGACTAAAGATGGAAAGGCATTTCTCTTTTGCTCCTGCCCAGATGGTTGGCAGGCAAAAATCAGATGGCATCAGATGTGTTCTGCACCCCCAGAGGTGCCTTTAAAATCTGGAACGTTTGGCCCAATGTGCATTGTACACCCAGAAACATTGATCATCTTGTTTTATAGGTTATGTTTAGGTTAACCTAGATTCATGTAGAAGTGTTAGTTACTGCTGTATTTCAAAGCTATAATCAATAAGATTTCCTTCTGGATTGGATGTGGCATGTGGTGGCAGGGAAGCAGCCATGGACAGCTCTTAAGATTTCTGGCCTGATCAACTGATAGGGTAGAATTATCTTTTCCTGATATGGGGAGAGCATTTTTGGGAGAAGCAAGTTTGTATATATGTGTGTGGGATTTGAGTGGTATCTATAGTTTCTTTCAGATATGTGAAGTTCAAGGTGTGTATTCCATAGCCAGAAGGAACCAATGATTAGATAGTTGTATATATCAGACCCAAGTTCAGCAAAGATATCTAGATCAAATTTGGCTTTTTACAAACCTGTGAAACATATGAGCCAGTAGGTCCTGCCCAGGGGGTTTCATTGTATCAGTCATGCTCTTGTTGGGGAGTCTCAGAGGTTGATTTGGTAGAACTGAACAATAGGAGAGGACTCAGCAGTTACCAGGGCTGCTCTGTGGTCCAGAGAGCAAATCAACAGTATAATGATCTCCTAAAGACATCAAGGGTTTAATTCCTGGAACTTGTGAACATGTTAGATTATATGGCAGAGGGGAATTAAAATTGAAGAAACAGTGAAGAACTGATATAGGTGGGAAGAAGGGACAAAAGGAAAAAGGCAGTCTTCCAACTAATGCAGTCAAGATTTAGTATGTCTATCCTATGATGGGGTATGCTCAAATGTTGGTACCTCTCAGTCTAAGCATCTTGCACAAAGGCTTTCACCCTGAGAGTCACATTCCAACATATGTTACCTGTACATTCCATGGATAGTGGTCTAATCCTCCCAGGCTTCCTCTGCTCTCTCTGGGAGGAGAAAGGCTAAGCATTTCTTTTGTAGTGTGTGTAGGAGAGGTGGTGACGGAATCCTCATGTCCACCTTGCAGCAGTTCTCTTGAATGCTTGGGCTCTTCTAACATCATTGTCCTAAGATTATGTATGGTTTCCATCAAAATTCTGAGATAAGAGGTGGAACTTTTTTTTTAGCATTTTAACCAAGATTCTATATTGTAATAACTATTTGAATCTGTAGGTCCTGTCTATTCAAATAGTTTTTGTTTGTCCCACCGCCCCCCACCTCCTGTGGTACGGTACTAGGGATTGAACCCAGGGCATTCTACATCTACATTCCTGCTTCTTTTTATTTTTTATTTTGAGACAGAGTCCTGCTAAGTTGCTGAGGCTCGCCTCAATCTTGTGATCCTCTTGCCTCAGCCTCCTAAGGCACTGGGATTATAAGTGTGCAACACTACACATGGCCCAGGTAGTTTTCTAATCAGACCCAGACCCTGACCCTGAGTGTTGACCTCTAAAACATCTTCGTTTCTATAACTGTATTTGGCCTGGTGGTATATATAGCAGATATGCAGTACTGGAGTAGTAGAATGAAAGAAAGGGTGTGAAGGAAAGTTGGGTAGTGTCTGTAAACTCTCTCAACAGAAGGAGGAAAAGTAAGAATAACAAACCTCTAGTAAAAAGACTGTTGGATCAGAAAAATATCCTGGAAGAGCAAATAATATTTTGAAAGAATTGAAAATAAGTTATGTTTAGGATTTTGAATAGGTAATTATGGATTTTATTTATCCAAGAAGATAAAAAAAGTGTATTTATTTCTCTGATTTATTGAATCTAAACAGCTAATTTTCTGTCTTTCCGTATCAAAGATGAATATAGTTTTGTCTTATAAGTATAGTCTTATTTTAAAATAAAATTCTTCTGTGTGTGCTTTGGTTTATATTTTCTGTTTCCTTCTATTTCTCAGACTATGAAATGCAAATCTTGGTGCCATGTAATGCTTCTCTTACCTCTGGAAGGGAATTTATGTTGGCAGTTATCAGATTAGGACACCAAAACTGGGTCTGAGCAATGCCATTCTTTTGCTTAATTGCAGGTTTTTGTGCTCAAGTTGCATCCTGTAGTCTATCTAACAGGAATCCGAAGACATAAGTGTTCTTGCATGTGTTTTACTGGAACTGTGAAGTTCATGGTTAAATATTTCAAACCTCCAGTCTGCATTGCGATAGATGGCTTGCCAGTAATGATCTGGACTGTGAAGTATGGGCAGTAAACAGCATCCCAGGTGACTGGGAAACATTCTGGCTCATAATTGTCCACGCTTAAATACTTGAACATCCATTAACTTATTACCATTTCATTTCAATTGCCCCAAGAAAGATTTGTTTAAATTAGCACTTGTATTGAAAGTCAAAATTTAATGCTTGAATGAAGTAGATCTGGTTGTAATAATATTTTTATAGTTAACTGAGCTTTCAAAATAATGTGCTTTTAAAAGTTTTATATTATACTTTATAGGCATTCTGTGAATATTTATATCTATACATGCAAACTGAGCCATACTGAGTTTAACTAAAAAAGACTAGGAGATGTGGGTTCCAGACCTGCTTCCACTACAATTCTGACCTTGGGCAAATTACTTTTTCTCCCTTTATTTCCATTCTCATGTCAAAAATGAAGACAGTGTATTGACTACTTCTCAGACTCTTCCCAGTGTAACATGTGACAATGCTGTAATGAATGTTGGGTGCTTATATGGCCAGTTTAGCCTTTCCCACTCTTCCTCTGTGCATTCTGTAAATAGTTACTGTGCACTTATTTAGTGTCAGGTGCTGTTCTGGTTGCTAAGTAGAGAAAGGAAAGTGGAGTCTCAAAAGAACTGTCAGGGATGACGGAAGGGGTTAATGAGCAGGGTCCTTTCAGGTGAGGATGAAGGCTCAGAGGACATGAGCAGGATAGGATAGCAAAGAGCATTGAGCTGGGGTGGGCTCCTTTAAATTGAGTGCTAATGACAGCCTCCTTATAGAAGTGACATTTTAAAAACCATTTTATCAATTTAGAATTTATATACAACAAAATGCACAAATTTCAAGTACACAGGTTGATGGATTTTAACAACCATGTGCCCAGAAGTATTCACTGTCCTGGTAGAGAGAGTTTCCTCTGCCCTTTCCTCCAGCCCTGCCCTGCCAATACTCTTATTTCTCTTATCTAGGTTAGCAGTTGTTACCTATCCTAAAATTTCATAGAAATGGAATCATTGAATATGAAATCTTTTGTGTCTTACTTCATTCATTCAACATAATTTCTGTGTTATTCTCAATATAATATTTAATAATGATAATTAACAGTTTTTGAGCCCCAGGCACTGTTTTAAGTGTTTTATATATAATAATTCATTTAATCCTCAGAGCAGCCCAGTGGGTTGGTGCTGTTATCCAGGCAGCGTTAGTGTCCTTGGATTCCTGAGAACACACTTGGCCCTCTGTGCCATGCTGACTCCCAAGGGTGGGACGCAGTTAGCATGCACAGACCCAGCAGAGGCATGTTCTAGGCAGAAGACAAAGGCAGGCAAGTGCAGGAAAGAGCTGCATGTATTTGCACACTGAAGAGTCTATGGTATGGTCAGATAAGCGTGGTGAGAAAGGGACAGACAGGTGGACAAAGAAGAGACCAGAGACCCTGTAGACCCCAGAATCTGGAAAGGAATCTAGGTTTTATTCTGTAAAATCTGGGAATCCTTTGAAAGAGGGTAGCTTTTTGTTTGTTTTTGAAAATAAATTTTAATGGTGGCAAAAATCTATATAACATGAAATCTACCATTTTCACATGTAGTTCAGAGGCATATAAATACATTAATGTTGTTGTGCAACCATTACTAACATCCATCTCTGTAACTTGGAAAACTGGAGCTCTATACTCATTAAACACTAACTCTTTATTCCCTCTTCCCCACAGCCCTTGGAAACCACTATTCTGTTTTCTGACTATGAATTTGACTACTCTATGGACCTCATATGGGTGGACTGTATTGTATTTTTCCCCATTTTTAAATTTTTTTCATTTTAAATTTAAGTAGTGTTTTGAGATAATTGTGGATTCACATGGACTTACAGGAAATAATTCAGGGTGCTGCTATGTACCCTCTAACCAATTTTTGTAAATCTTAAAAAATGGGTACAGTATCACAGTCAGAATGCTGATGATGATGATACAAGTAAGATACAGAATATGTCTGTACATACAGTGATCTACCACTTACTCTTTTATGACTACAATTATTTTTATCCTGCCTCAAACCCTCTCTAAACCCGGGCAATCACTAATCTGCTTTTTCTTTCCAAAATTTTGTCATTTCAGGAATTTGTATAAGTGGAATCATGCAGCATGTAGTTCTTTGGAGTTGACTTTTTTATTCAGCATAATTCTCTGCTTTGTTAATGATCTTGCCAACATTCTTGCATGGAGTCCTGGTTCCTTGTTATTATTGGTAGTGGATGTGGATGTGCTGCAGTTTGTGTTATCATTGCCCTATGGAAACATCTGGGTTGTATCTAGTTTGGGCCACTATGAATAAAGCTGCTATAAAAGATTCTTGTGTGAACATAAGACTTTATTTCTCTGAGATAAATGCTCAGGAATGCAGTGACTGAGCTGTATGTTTAGGATTTTGTTGTTGTTAAGAAAATTTTCCAGAGTGGCTATACATTTTATGTTCTCACCAGCAATATATGAATG
This sequence comes from Glaucomys volans, assembly GCA_020662805.1. Classification (NCBI taxonomy): domain Eukaryota; kingdom Metazoa; phylum Chordata; class Mammalia; order Rodentia; family Sciuridae; genus Glaucomys; species Glaucomys volans. The sequence continues at coordinate 17,659 of JAJEJO010050260.1, forward strand.
ATTGAGTTTCTCTGCTTCCTCTCTAGCATTTGTTGTTGTCCCTCTCTATGTTTTACTTCAGTCATCCTGACAGGTATATAATGGTATCTCATTGAGCTTTTAATTTTCATTTCCCTTAATGGCCAGTGAACATCTTTTCATGGGCTGATTTTAGAAAAGAGCCAAATAAGAAAAAATCAAACTTCATATGGTGAAAAATGTACTCATTTATTTAAAAAGTCAATTGAATGAGTGAAAGAGCAGGCAATATGCAGCTAAACTGAGAACTGTTGTTCTGGTAGATGTGAGGAAAACACTCAGAATAAAGCACAGAGACAGAAATATGGGAACCTTGGAGAAAGACTCAACTAAGGTAGAGGATAAAAGGATAATCAGTAGACATGTCAGAAGATTGCAGAAGGAATGGGGAGAACGGGGGTGAGATAATGTTGAAAGAGATCATTACTACAGTGTTTCCTAAAGTGATGAGTTTTCAGAGTCAAGAAGCAGGACAAACTTCAAACAGAGTAAAAATAAAACAAAATCCATAAATATTATAGTGTAACTACAGAACCTCAAAGACAAAGAAGATCGTTTTTAATATATTTTCTTAGTTGTAGATGGACACAATACCTTTATTTTATTTATTTATTTATTTATTTATTTATTTATTTATTTATTTTTATGTGGTTCTGAGGATTGAACCCAGTGCCTCATACATGCTATGCAAGCACTCCACCACTTTGCTACAACTGCAGCCCAACAAAAATGATCTTAAAAGCAGCACACAAAGAACAACAATTAGAAAATAGATAGCCATAATGGAAGAGATAATGCAGTAACATCTTCAAAGAGTCTTGGGATGTAACTGTCAACATAGAATTCTGTATCCTGCTAAACTAACATTCGAAAGTGAGGAGAAAATGAAGATATTTTCAGATAAAACCGAAAATTTATATTTCTAAGCAGGTTACTGAAGAATTCAGGTTGAGGAAAGATGCTGAATTTAGAAGGTAATAGGATGTTAGAAATGTTGGTCTTCGTTTCATTTTCTCTACTTAGGAAAGGTTTAGTAATTTTAAAATATGTACATAAAAGAAGGAGATAACAAGTCGAGGTAACTCTTTGGGGCTCTTGTGAGTGGCTTCCGAGTACGGTGTAGTTTCCATAGTGGGTACATGAAGGTGAGGGTGTTATTTTCCCTTAAGGCGAGGAATACCAGAGAATATTTATATGCCAATGGAAATTATCTGATGGAGAGGGAGGTTGGGAATATTCAAGAGAGTATGAATACATGAGAGGAGCAAAACCCTGGTGAAGGGGATGTGGGCTACGGACTAGGGCATTCGCAGATGAGAATGGGGCCCCGCAGTTACGCAGTGTACAATCTCATAACTGTATATGGTGGCGCTTTGAGGCCTTTAATAAAGTCAGGGACAGCTTCCACTCTAACAGGTCAGAAGCCAGAACACAGGTATCGATGCATTTTGTTTGATAGATATGAGAAACCAATGGATTTTTTGTTTTGTTTTGTTTTGTTTTTTGGACTTTAACTCTCTCGGATTACTTGGATGAGCTTGTGAGCTTTGGGTGACATGTGCCACTGGAAGAGAAATGAAGGTTAAGTAAGCATCCAGTCTAGAGCAAGCCAGGGAGACTTGTAGGGCTTGAGGGAACCTTTGAGTGCAGGCACATAGTTGCAATGTGTGGTAACAGATTTTTCCAGTAAAGTTGAGAGATTCTGATGCAGTTGTGCAGACATCACCTAACTGGTCAGGAACAAGAATGTTAAGGGTGTTTGCAAGGGGGTTAGGTCTCAGTTGTATCTGAGTTGTATAAAGGATGGAATGAGAGATAGACAAATATGATACAGTCAGAAGATTTTGAGCACCTGTGGATTAGATGAATAGTTACAGTGGGCAAAGGAGAGGAAGTAGGTGCTTTAGGCTCTGCCTTCTTGTTCTCACCTTGACCACTCATCCAGTCCCAGACATTGGGCTTCTCCTCCCATTCAGAGATCAGGTGATGTAATCCAGGAACATGGTGGAGTTGAATTTTTTGTGGGGCTGACATTGACACTTAGAGAACCAGAATGGTTTTAATGCACATGTATCAGTAGATAAGGTACAGCACTGCAGCTCCACACAACTCTCCAGGGTTTTCTTGTGGGTTGTGCTCTCCTTGCTCCTGCTGACCTCGGATCTCTGCTGTGCAAGCTGTTACCAAGTCTCTGTTTTCTGGGAAAACGGGACTAACGTGTGGGGTACTTGAAGTCTGTACTTCAGAATGGAACTTGAGAAGGATTGACAGGGCTAGGTAGTGATCATGAGAGTGAGGGATTGGCACAGTAGGGTCAGTGGGGTGGGAGGATTAAGGCTCCCAGGCCACTGTTAGAGTGAGTACAGTAGTCTGTAGAAGGTGGGGATTAGGGGCTATAGGAAAATGGGGTGGGAAAGGGAGCAATTGGAGCCTTGGAGGGGACAGCGTTGATCTCATGGGCTCTAAGGCCACTGGGACTCCGATGGAGGAAGGATGGGAATGGTTGGCTAGTGCCTTCTTGTGGCTTTGATGAGGGCTTGCTCTGGGTAGACGAGAGGCTCTGAAGGTCTCCTGGAACTGCCCCAGGAGATCCCAACTTCTGGCAACTTGGAATCTCACCAAAGAGGTATGTGTCCTGGGGCACCCCAGCTTCATTTATGGAGCAGGGAGAATGATTTATGGAGCTCGAGTAGTGAGATTTAGCAGTAGATAACAACTTAGAAGGAAATTTGTCCACTAGTGTCCAATGAAGTGAAGACTGTGCTTCACAGTCCCTCAAAAACAAACAAACAAAAACTACTAGTGCCCAGATATTTAGCCTTGAAGTTGCTTTGTAGATGCGTTCTTCTGCAGGGCTGTGAGGATATCTTCCATGACTCATAGTAGACTGAGTGAGAGGGAGGAACCTTCAGATAAAGAAGATGCTGCAGCCCAGGGCACAGCCCCTCTGGCCCAGTGGCCTCAGCTCCTGTTAAATGCCCCTGGTGCTTTTCCAAGTGCTGGTTTCTAAAGCCCAGAAAGTCCCTTTCATTGTTGCTTTTATGACCACATCCAGAAGGGTAAGTCACAGAGTTCCCTTGTCTGAGCTAATGTTATTCTGAGGTAAATTAGTATCCCTCAAAGTGGGTAAGAAAAAGATGGAAAGTATTATGTTGGTTCAACAATAGTATCCAGCCTGCTGACTCAGTTGCCTGCTCTGTGCTTGACCCAATCCCACTGTGCATAGCGAAAGCCTCAGTGACCAGGATTATTATGAGAACTTCAGATTTTTTTTTCACATTGTCAGGAGGCATGAGAAGGGCTGCCTCACAGGTGGTGTTAGACCCGGCCTGGGCACTGGCTGGCAGTAGATGGATGGTTATGTTTGAGGTCTGCATCATTCCCTGTTGCAGTTGGAGTGATGGAGGTCTCTAGTATCCTCTTGTGGTGTCTGCAGGCAGCTGAAGCCGTGCTGCTGCTGAAGGTGTGCAGGGGGTCAGGAACCATTTCCGAGCAAACTGAACAGCCCTAGGAGGGTGGGCTCTTAGAATGACTTGGTTCCATTTGAGTTGGCAATGTAGTGTTTAACTTTAATGACAAGAGTTTAATATTCTGTGTACCAATTTTTCATTTGAAATAAAATGCCACTTCATTTTACATGAGCAGATCTAGTGACAATAATGCATTTCTTTACAAATATTAGCCTATTATACATCTTAAGTCAGTTGCTCATAATTGCATTTCACCAACTCTACATAATGCTTTAATTAAAACTAGGATAATTAAAATACAGTTTTAATGAGCAATAAATTCTGAAATTGCCAAGCCTGGAATGTGTTAGTTGAATCATACCTTTCTCTTTTTGAGCTCTTAAATTTGTATCCATATAATGTTTTGAAATAGCAATAGACATAAGCAAGAGGCATTTTTTAGTGCATATAATAGTATGTACTATGAAATAATGCTTCTTTATGGCTGTCTTATCTGTCTGTACCCATTGCATACCTGGGTTATTTGTACTAGCTATCATCCCTGAGACAGGAAAAGGCCCAGCAACTTAACCACAGTGATTGCCCATACTAAGCAGTGAATATTTATCAAATAAGTAGATCAGTATTTTTTGAATGAATGAATAAATAAATAAGATAACATCTGGCTCCTGGGAAGGTGGTGTTGGATAAAGTACGCTGGACTGAGGGCTTTAGTCTTTGCCTTACCCTAGTATCTCTGTGACCTTGGGCAAGCCAGATAAATGTCCTGAAAAAGCTGAGATAAAGGGGTGCTTCAAATGGAGGTAGCAGTAGCTGCCCTACCAACCTCCTGGATTATGACACTGCAAACAGTTACTTGGTGAATAAAATTGTAGACTGGAAAACACACCTTAACCTGTGAAGTAAACATCATGTAGTGGCATTAGTATTGTCATGTCCACCTCTGCTTGCATCACTCTAATTAGACATATGAACAGGCGTTACTATTCAGAGTCACCTACTCCTCATCTCATTTGGAATTTTGTTTTTAGGTAGTTTTTGCAAATGAGTTTTCAGTCTTTGCTTAGTGCCACCTTGCTGTGTGAACAGTTAGGAACTGTGCCCCTTCCACCCTCCCCTTCCCTTCTCCCCGCAGTGACAATGTCCTTGGGAAACTCAAGCCATTCTAATACTGGCTGGGTAATTAGGGAGGCATTGCAACTGTGCATCTCATGTACAGTTCATTACCCAGTCAAATATGAGTGACTTATCAGCTTCTCATTTGGATTGTCAGTGTCAGTGCTGCTCTCCCTCAGATACAGGTCATTTCATCATTTGTTCACTTATTCATTTAAGAAGTACCTAATTATGCTCATGTCATGTGAAACTTAACTCTTAAAGGACCAAATTCCCTAAAAGGCACATGTGCTTTTGACCCTGGCCAGGGACATTTTCGTAAAAGAGAGTTGGGAAGACTTTGTAAGGCTAGTTAATTGGATCTAGACATAGGCATGGTCCTTAAGCACATCTTCTGATGATCTTTCAGGATGCCTATCACTTGTACATCCAAGGAAGAGCTAAGAATCACTGGGATTCAGTCTGAACTGGCACTTAGAAGACTGTTCATCATAGTGAAGTAGTCCTATCTAGTCTTATTCCAGGTCTTTGGGCAGAAATATTGGCCACCAAATTTACATTCTCATATTTAAAGGAGGAGGGGAGAGGCTGTTCTCTCTTCCCTGGAGAAGGAACTCCAGAGAAGAAGAGCTGTACTTGGAGCTCAAGCTGATTTGTGTCCCATGGCAGGGCATTGGAACTCTTCATGTTCGGGACTGCAAGGAGGTTGTAGATTGGAAAGAAGAAACCAAGGGGAATGGGAAGGGTGATGTGTGCTAAGCAGATATGCACAGGGTGGGTGCCCACTGAGGTAGCGTCCTTGGAAGTGGATGAGGCACATTACTGTCTGAGAGCGAAGGGAAGCGTGTAGGAGCTGGATGAGTATGGGTTGGAACGTGAAGAGTGGCCTTGAGAACCAGTGGTCCTCCTTGTCATTTTCTGGTTCTAGAAGAACCTGACATAATGTTTGGGGGATTCCATTTTTTTTCACATGTAAAGTGAGTGCACAGTAGTCCTGTGATTGTCTGACATGAACACCTCTTGCCTTTCTGTTGGACAGGGCTGCGGTGAGGAGTGGAGGGAGCTGGCAGTTCCTCAGGAAGATGGAATCTAGAAGCAGGGGTGGGAGACATGAAGCCCGTGCAGGACTGCTCTTCAGTCTTCATGGCATACTATGAATGGAAACAGAGGAAGTCTTATGCTACAGATTCTGTGGATAACTAGATGGGAAAGAAAGAGTCTAGGTGATTTAAAACCAAAGAATATGTTAGAGGTGGAGCTCAGGATGAACCTCAACCCTTGAATGGTACCTTTCTGGTCATTTTTACAATTGCTTGCAGTTTATCTTTTTGCATTTTTGCAATGGCTATAGTGAGTAGTTTATCTCTGCTTGGCCAGGAAGGTGGAGATGTAGATGAAGGCACTTTGCGCCTCTGGTGTTGTGATGCTATATGCAGCCGGGTCTCAGGGCAAACTGCTAAGTTCTAGGAAGTTCCTTTTCGCCCTCTGTAAAGTGCAGGGATAGTGAGCTGGCCTGCCCACCTCCTAGGACTTTTGTGTTTGTGCATAATTATCAAATACTGGCACAGATATGGGCACTTTTGTGAATTACCAAGTTTCAGATCTGTTTAATGTGAAATCATTTCTCATGAGGGCCCACTCTTTCCTGCAATCAGAGCTGACCAAAGCCTAAATGACAGCCCCTAGTATCAGTCATCATTCAGTCAGTAAGTCTCAGCTCTTTCCTAGGCTCTGCAGATAAAAAGATCAAGAAAATGGCCTGACTCTTGAGGGTTCATGGTCTAGTAAGTGGACTAGCTGCCTCACAGCAGTTCATTTCATGTAGCCATTTTTTTAAAAAATAACAGCTTTATTGAGATGTAATCTACCCACCATGAAATTCACTTGTGAATTGTGCAGTTCCGGTTCCAGGGCATTAGCACATCCACAGTGACAGTGTTGTGTACCTGTCACCACTGTCTATCAGAAATTTTCCTCTACCCTGAAAGAAAACCCTATACCCATTCTAGCTCTTCTCTAACTCCAGGAACCATGAATCTTTCTGTTTCAATGATTTATCCACTTTGAGCATTTACTGCATAAGGAATATACACTATGTGGCCTTAGTTCAGCTCTTTCTTTTTCTTTCATCTTGTCTTTTGCTGATCATCATCATATACTGCACCAAGTCATTTCACTGGTATCTTTTCTGGCCTGAGTTCTGTGGAGTAAAGAAAAGACGCTCCTTCCTTCAAGTACTTGTCAGATGCTTCCTTTATGTCACAATTCACTGCTTCCCATTCTCACTAAATTCACAATCTGATAAAGGTAAACTGACAAAAATGAGCAAAGCACAAACACGTAAGCATAATCAAATGATCAGAGAAGCGCCGTCCAAGGATAGAACATTTATACCAAACTTTGAAGAAGGAGGACACAAAGAGATGGGGCTAGACACTGGGCACAGCCTTTGCAGAGAGGCTAAGGTGGACAGGAGCCTGCTGAGTTATAAGGCCTGAAAGGAAGCCAAAGTGGAAGCCTGAAAGGCAGCTGTGAGGAGGGTGGCCCCAGGTCAGAGGAGCAGGGCCCAGGTCACCTGGGATTTTGTCTTGGAAAACAAGTTTGCATTTTTCCAGGTGCAGTGGAAGGTTTTAAACCAGGAGAGTGCTATACTCTGATTTGGTTTAAGAAAATCTGACTGCCCTCTGAATAATGGATAGCAAGGGTCAGAGTAGAAACAGAATACTTGGGAAGCTTTTGCAGATGTCCTGGCAAAAGGCCCTGGCAGGCTTTGTTAACACAGGGCAGAATAAATGAAGGTGAGTAGACACATAAAAAAACTATGTCAAAGGAGAGTAGACAGATCTTAAAGATGGGTTGAATGTACGGTGGAGTCAGGGTCTGATTTGAGCCCTTGAGTATACATTTTTCTCAAGTGAGGGCAGCTGGATTCAGATGGGTTGGAGATACTTAGGAAACCCTCGGCAGAAAGGTCAACTGGACATTTGCATACACACAAGTCTGGAGCTCACAGGAAAGCCAGGACTGGATACACAGAAGTGAGAATCATGAGTGTGGAGGAAGTACTTGAAACTATGTGAATGGATGAGCTCCTCCAGGGGGAGTTTCTAGAGAGAAGAGATTCAAGCTCCAAGAATCTACCACATTTAGACAAGGACAGAGATAAGATGCCACAAGAGTGCAGATGAGGAGGAGGCAGCAAGAGAACCTGATGGTGTGGAGTGCAGCCACCAGGAAGCAGTCTTTTCAGCCAATTCCAGCCCTCCTGAGGAGTTTTGAGTCAATAGGAAGTGAATTCCATACAAAATGAATAAATAAGAGATCAGCAAAGCAGCAGCAGAGAATGAATGGGAGGGGTGAGGGAGAAAAGTGAGAAGCAGAGAGCGGGGGATGGGGCCTGTCTTTATAGCTTCCATCATCTTTGGGTAAAACCTGCACATAACAGACTCTGCTTCACAGCCTGGTTGGGAAAAGGTCCAGCTTTGCTCTCACCATAGCTATAAATTGGAAAGCCCCCTGGGAAAAATGTGCTGTGGACAGATTAGAAAGTTTAGGATCAAACAACCATAGCAGCACTAGTTCATGCTTCACCCAGGATGATTTTTCTTCATGTTTTAGTGCTTGGTCTTTATCATAGCTGACGGAATTGCACTGTTTTACCTTGGAAGGTTATAAATGAGGAGGCATCCTTAGAACTTATTTATCTTTGAGAACATGAATCTTTCCTTCTTCAGTCTAGACTTGCCCATTCATTATTAGAAGAGGTAAATTATTATATCTGAGAGATAAATTATGTCCTCTGGTGATATGTACAATGTGTTTATTTTTATAGTTGGGGCCTATAACTTAATGCATGAAGCAGTTTTGAGAATGACCTACACTGAGTAATTTTTGATATTTAGAAAATCACCTTTCTGAAGTCTGTGTTCATGGTCTTTTTAGCACTTATCTTTCATTCTATAAAATCATTGAGAAACCAGTATTCCTAATTTAGTGATCTAAATTACCATTTACCTGTGCTTTGTAGAATTTGGTATTCTATCTGAAAATCTATTTCATAAAGTACTTTGAATAGCTAATTCACTTTCAGTACTTTCATTAACTTTTTCCTAATTTTAAAATGAACAAATAAAGAGAAATCATACTCTGATTTGAAGCTGTTGTATATGGATTAAAGTTACCAAGTTGAATTTTAGTTAAATTTAAGAATTTTATCTGTAGAAATGAATGAGAAACAGTACCCGTGTTAATTAAATTTGAAGAGAAAGGAGGCATTGGCAACCTGCCTTTGGCTTATCTCTGATCCTTGGTTGTGAGTGGAATGTCTAGTTATTTAGTGCTTGGCCTTCATCTAGTACACTCTTTATGAATTTGAATAACTTGTAAATGCCCTGGGTACAATTTAGTCATTTCTTTGATCTTGTGATGAAATAAAGAATTGTGGCAGTCATGGAATTTTTGAAAAGCATCTAGTGATTAAATTTTTAAAAAATACTATTTCTGAATTCTTCATGGAAAATGTCCTTGATTTATCATAATTTTGTTATCTTACTATTCTTAACATCTTTAGGGATTTATAACAGGTAAACATTGGAAAGAGGCAATGCAAAATGGTGACTAAGAATGTGAACTTGGAAATCAGACTGCCTGGGTTCAAATCCTGGCTCCGACACATCACAGCCAAGTGGCCTTGGACACACTACTTGGCCTCTCGGGATTTTGCTTTTCTTTTTTGTAATGAAGGCATAATGATAATGCGTGCATCGGGACTGTTGTGGGATTACCTGAAAATCTGTAGTACCTAGATTAGTATCTGGGTCATAAAAAGACCATCAGAACTGTTAGTTTTCTCATTATTATAGGAGGTCCCCCTTATCCACAGTTTCCTTTTCCATAATTTCTGTTACTGCAGTTAGGTCAGCTGCAGTCCTAAAGGGTTAAATGGAAAATTCCAGAAATAAAGAATTCATGAGTTTAAATTACATGCCATTCTGAGTATAGTGATGAAATCTTGTTCCATCCTATTGAGGACATGAATCATGCCTTTGTCTGGTGTCTCCATGCTATACGCTACCTGCATGTTATCAGATTGTTGCAGTATCACGTTTGTGTTCAAATAAGCCTATTTTGCTTAATAATGGCCCCAAAGCATATGAATAGTGATGCAAAGGAGGTATCAGGGCATAAAACATGAAGGGCAGATTAACTCTGCACTCTGTGGCAGCACTGCACAGAAAAATCACTGGGCGTGTAGGGTTTGGTAGTGTTCCTGGTTTCAGACATCCATTGGGGGTCTTGGAACATATCCCCTGGGGACCAGGGGGAGGGGCTGCTACATTATTACTTTTTTGAGTGTTTCCAACACAGGAAGAGGCAATGGTGGGATTATTCTGTTGGTATTAATTCAAGTAACTCTTAAAAAGCAGAATTTCACTTTGTATATCTGATCATACTCATGCCATCTGGAGGTGTGAAAATTATTCCTTAATCCTTTTGTGAACAAGAGTCCAAATTCTTAATAGCAGTATGAAGAAAGGAACTGATGAAGTAGCAGTGAAATGAATGGTGTGAGATGAGTTGTAAGTTATGCAGTTTTTAAAGGTACTATCTGAACTTGTCACAGTGCTTTTCAAATGACATTGTCCTTGGTTACAGAAAATTTTTGATATGGAACTTGGAGTGAGAAGCACATCTTCTCCTTGCTTTCTTTCCTTGCCTTATACCTCAACCCTGAAAGTAAAACCCATCCTGTGGAAAACCCTCCTAGATGGTGTTTGTCCATTTCAAGGCCCTGTTTTAGGAGACAGAGAAGGTACTGGTGATCCAGACCATCTTTCTTGTGACCCTGAGAAAACAATGGTGCTGATGAGGGCTGCTAAAGGGAGGGTCCCACACTCACAGTCTAGGTTAGAGAAGGAGTACACAGCAGCAATGACAGGTATCTTATCCTCTGCATCCTCCAAATGTGTCTCCTGTTACTTGGTAAAGCTGTGTAATATATCTGCAAGTGTGTGTGTTGCATAGACGTGCATGTGTGTATCGGACACCAGCACACACATTTGATTTCATTTTGTTTGGACTTTGATAATTAAGTTTGATAATTTTAATTTGATAATTACATAATTAGATTATTTTGTTTCCACATTTTAAAACATATTATGGGTAAAAGGCTTTGACCCTTGTCTGTGTATCAAGTAAAATCATGATTTTTAGAGGAAGATTTGTAATGAAAACAAAATATCTCACATCAGAGAAATGAACATCCATGTTTATGTGTGCAGCTGGGGTGGTTTCAGGTGCAGGATAAGAGCTAAAGCTTGTTGCATGCATACCTTTCCTGCTTTTAACATTTTTTAACTAAATAAAATATTTAGGGAAGTACGATTTATGCTTGGGCCCCATCTCCTTGGTCTCGTGGTTTTGTTGGTTTATTTTCTGTTAAGTTGTCCTCTTTGAAGTTTCTGCTGGCCTTGAAGGATTCTTATACCACCACAAAGCATATGTTGAAGAGAGAGAGACCGATTAGACCAAATGGCTAGAGGCTGTGTGTGTGAGTGTAGAGTAACCAGCTAAGTCTAGTTTGCCCTAGATTGTCCCTGTTTTAGCAGTGAATGTTTCCTTAGTCCCTGGGCAAACAAGGTGGTTGACCACCCTGCTTGTTTATAGCTCCTGGGGGTATAAACCCCCCCTATTATAATTGTATCTTTTCTTTACTACTGTCAAAGTCAAAGTATGGAAAGTGAAAAAAAATCTAAGATTAGCTAACTATTCTGTAAATGCTAAGCAAGGCTGGAATATTTCATGAACAGAAGTGAATTTATTTTCAAAGCATTTCTCTTGGTAATGTATTGTTGTCACTACAGGAAGAACTTGGTATGCTTCCATAGCACAGTAGTCTTGCAAATTTGAGAAAAATTAACCCTGAGATCTTCTCTGACCCCTGGCCTCTCATTTCAGTCACATTCCTTTTATATCCCCTCTCCTTTACCTTCCCTCTGTTCTCTGATGGACACTCACTGCTTGTTGAAATGTACCTGTTGAAATTAGCTCAGGGAGCATCTTCCAGTTTGCCCCAGGAGACTCTTTCTTCTGGGTGGAATGCTTGACAGCAACACACATGCCTTGAAGGGAGTGTAAAATGTGAGCCAAGTCACAGGGGTGCCAGGGAGCCAGTCCTAGAAGGCTCTTTGTAATTGCAGCTGTTATAAAGGCAAACACCAGGTTGTTAATCCCCATGGCCAGGCCGCTCGGCCCAGACACAATTGTGTAGTGAAAGAGTGTAATGAGAAAACCTACTGTGTGTGCTCTGAACCTGTGTGTGCATTTCCTTCTGAATGTCCTACAGCTTTTTCTGTGGTGCTTATAAATTTGAAAAACAGAAATAGTATGATAGTGCTTTTGATATTCCTTGAAATCTACATGAGTCCTAACAACTTGGCGTCAGATAAGGGAACATTGCCTCCAAGAAAGAGAAAATGTTATTTTCATTTCTTCATAATATTTGAGAGATGTTGTTGATTTTAAATTACAATCTATTGTTTTTCAGGAAATTGATATGACTCATGTCCAGAGCAGAATGATCAAGACCTTTGTAACTTTGGTTCTTTTTGGCCAACTCAGAGAGCCTTTAATTTACATGAAAGTAGATGTTTTAGTCAGCTTTTTCACTGCTGTGACTAAAGGACCCAACCAGCACAATTGTAGAGGAGGAAAAGTTTATTTGGGGGCTCACAGTTTCAGCAGTTTCAATCCATAGCCAGCAGGCTCTCAGGGTTGAGATGAGAGAGGACATCATGGTGGAAGAGTGAGGTGGAAGAGTGTGGTGAAATGAAGTGGCTCACGTGATGATCAAAAGGCAGAGAGAGATACTCCACTCACCAGATACAAATATATAACCCAAAACCACATTCCCAGTGCCCCACCTCCTCCAGCCACACCACACCTGCCTTCAATTACCAATCAGTTAATCCCATCAGGTGATTAATTCACTGATTGGGTTAAGGTTCTTGTGACCCAATCATTTCTCCTCTGAACCTTTTGCATTGTGTCACATGTGAGCATTTGTCTCACACCTCACATCCAAACCATAACAGTAGAGAAATAAATTAATGATATAAGTCTTTAACAGCAAATGGGCTTTCTCTTTCTTGTTTTTCTCAAGCTTTGAAAACTTTGTGAGTAGGCCTTTCACCTGTGAGGTAGGTTGCCAAGTCCCTAGGTTCTTACTTGACACATTGGTTGTATATGTGGAGATGCTGTCTGTGCACCCATATCCATCTCTACCCTCATCCCTACCTTGTAATGAAGCTTGTCCCCTGAACCCAACATGCTTTACCACTAACTCAATTGAGACACTTGGAAAGTTCCTTTAACTCGCTCACATACATCTACATCACAATTAAAATAGTGAACAGTTCTTTTATGCCTGCTCTAGCCCCTGTTACCCAAGTTCAATAACGTTGAAATTCTTTGAGGCGCAGGTCTGATTTTTATCAACTCTGCATCTCTTGTATATAACAAAATGCCATCCATGTTAGTGTTCAGAAAACATTTGTTGGTTGAGTCAATGGAGCTTTGTCTTATGCCTAATCAGTTAATCATATTTTTTCCTTGGTTTCTTTCTCCTATTTTAGTATGGGAAGGGAGGGACAAGATGCTATAGCACAAGGCAATTAACTGTAGTGTCTTGTGGTCATAGCAGGACACACAGTAATTCCTTGAACAGTGACTCTTTCTCCAATCTGATACCAAGCAGTCTGTGGTCTTCCTTTAATGCTTCCTGTCCTCCCAGAGTCTGGAGACAAAACTGGTAAACAGCTTATTCACATTTAAAAACATTTTTTTCATACTAATCTGTCTGTTAAGGCACATTTATGGAAATAAAAATATCAGCAAGAGAACAATGCCTGGCAAGTAAGCTGATTTATTCCTTTCCTGTCTTGGGCCTTGTGGAGTAGAGATGAGGGATCAACACCTCACATTTTCTTTTACCTGCTTCTGCTTTAAGTCCTAAGTGCTGTTGGCTGGTGAGTCGCCTTACACTTCTCTGAACTTGGAATTGAAGTGTGTTTTTTAATTTCCTTTTCTTTATAAGGACTAGTGTTCTGTTTGTTTAGATGCTCTTATAGTTTGAGAAATTTTATGAGAGGGACTTGTTTTTTCCATTAAGTGCTCCTAGAAGAAAAATAAACAATAAAAGAAATAAACTTCCTATGAATTATGACATGCAATTTCTTGTGCACATCTCTGTACCTTGCCAGATTATTCTGATCTAACTGTAGGTAATTCTCATTTGAGAAATATATATCCATGAAGTTTTTTTCATAACTATATTATTATCAAAAACACATTGTGCAGAGGAGACTGCCGCTTCTACTTATTCCATTATTAACAAAAATATCATTTATTTCATTTTTATTTGAGTAATTTGTAGGCCAACATTTAGGCCTATAATGATTTTTTTTTTTAAATCTAGTTTTTGAAAAATTGGAGCTAAAAGAAAAACTATAAATAGCTGACTCACAAGAAAGAGGCAGATACAAGTATCATGGATGGTTTGAGAGGATCATTCCCTGTGGTAACTTTTGGGGTTTTATGTAAATAAAAGAACTCGAATATTCAACATTCCAATAGACTAATCCGTTACCCAGTACTCTTAGTATTGCTTTGTTCAGGTAAGCAATGAGGCACACATATTGAGAGTTTAACAACATACATGCAGTTGAAGTATCACTTATCTTTTATTTCATATAAGCTAATTTATTTTAGAAGAGTGTTCCTGTGGAATTAAGATAAATATAATACATAATATTAAGATAAAAATTTTAAAGTCTGTTACTTTCCATTCTGACTCTCATAACTAAGACTTCGTTTCTCCTTCATCATCTCTAAATATCAACACACAGTTTATTGAATCATCCACTGTGCTTGTCTGTGTCCTGCTATAATAGAATACCACAGATCTGGTAAATTATAAGCAGTAGAAGTTTCTGGTTCATGGTTCTGTAAGTCCAGGATGGCTTTCTTCTTGTGTCATGACATCGTTGGAAGGCAAGCACACGTGAAGCAGAGAGGAAAGCATTGGGCTTAATGCCCAGTGCATCAGGAGCCCACTCCCTTGATGGCAGTGTCATTCTGTTCACGTGGGCAGGGTGCACACAAGCTCGTCACCTCCTGAAGGCTCACTTCTTCCTACTACAGCAATAGCAGCTAACCTTTCAGTAGCAGTTTTGGAGGGGATGTTGAAACCACATCACCCACTGCCACCTGAACTGGTTGCTATGAAGTTGATCTTCCCCGCCCAGCTACTGGTAATGTCCTTGTTTTGACTAATGTCCCCAGCATTGACCCAGTCACAAAAGTTCTAAACTTGATCTCTTTCTTTTTCGATTTGTTTCCCCCACCTTAGATTAACCGTCGGGACTGTATATCCTCATTCTGGCGTGGGGCCCAGGGCCTTAATTATGAAATACATGTAAATGCAGAAAAGCACATAAAACAAATGTGTAGGAAAAAAAAAAAAAAGACAATTATAAAGCAAGTGCCCCTGTCAGCACTCCCAATCTGAGCACTATAAATAGCTGACTCACAAGAAAGAGGCAGATACAAGTATCATGGAAGTATACAAGTATCAAGTATCAGATACAAGTATCAAGTATCAATTGAACACTTCTTGTGAGCCCATACCTCCCTTCCAGCCACTCCCCATTCCTCACCAAAAAGATGCCACCTTGAAGGTGATACTTTCTTACTTCCTCTTTACCTTTTTTTGGGCTTGATATAAAAGGAATCAAACAGAATGTGCTCATTCATATCTTGCTTTTTAGTTCCATATGAGATTTCTGAGATCGATACATATTGTTATTTGTTACTCACTTAGTTTGTATTCATAGCTATATGTTTTTCCATTGCATGGCCGTGCCTCATGGAGCTCCTTGTTTGCAGCGTGGCTGTGATGAGCAGCCCTCTTGTGGCTGATCTTGCTTGTGCCTCCTGATCTGGAGTTGTTGGGTGCCTGTCTTCAACCATGCTAGGAGCCAGCTGCCTCCCAAGTGCCTGAAGCAGTGTGCATCCCCACCATGACCACAGCAGTTTGCATTCCAGCTCTCCACTTGACATTGTCTTATTTTTAAAAATTGTGCCAGTCTGGTTGTGTTTTATTATTAACACTTCACTGTTGTTTTAATTCACATTTCCCTGATACAGAATAAAGTGTAGTTTGTTGTTTGTTTCTGGGCAGTTGTATTTCTTTTCTTGTGAAGTGCCTATTTAACATTCAGATCTTCTACCCTTTTTCTCTTTTGAGTTATCTGTCTTTCACTGATTTGTAAGAGCTCTATATAGATACTGGGTTGAGTCATTGCTTGTTTTGTTGCTCAGATTATGTTTTCTAATCTCTGTGGCTTGCTCTTTCAGTCCTCATCAGAGCTCCTGAAAAATCTGTTGTGAATTGCAGTTTCAATGTGGAGAGAGAACAACTCACTGGGAAAGATCTGTGGCTTACAGTCACTCTTGACCACATCCAGGATCGGGTCCTCAGCTCTGCCCATCCCAAACTGGGATTTGTTATTCGCATCCTTAGAGTTTATCCTTCTAGGAGGTATGAGGAACAGTACTTGCACTGACCATTAAGTTCATAGCTGTTCTTCAAGCTACCCCTCTTCAGTATCAGAGTATCTAAGAAGTCAGGTTGCTATTCCAAATTGCTTTCTATGCAGAAAAAAGGAGCCAGGTCATTTTAAGAAATATTTGTTCTGAGCCATAGTGAGGCTCGATTCTGTCCTATCTCTACAGCAGTCCATCCACATGGCTTCTGTGCACCCAGTTCCATTTCTTTTCTCTCTTGATATGGGCCAGAGAAGCACAGCCAAGTCTTTGTTCTCTGAACTTGTTTTTTCCAAGCCACATGCTGAATCATGCTGTTCCACAGTCCAACTCTCCCACCCCTGTTAACTGCAGTCCTTCACCAGGGAGAGAAGAGTAGGTGTTACTGACAAGGTGTACCTGCACCACTGCAATTCTGAAAGCAGTCTTCTTCCAAGTTGCAACACATGTCATGGCTTCTCCAGCCCTCCATACGCTTCCTGTCTTCATCCACAAACACATACTTCAAGTTGAGCCTGTCCCAGTTTACCTTTTATCCTGCCATCAAGCATTTTGTGTTTTAGACAGAAGCAGCCACATGTTATTTTTGAAATACACTTGTGGTTTCTTATTCTTTACCTTTGCTTGATTACATCATGTCTCCACCTGGGTTCTCCTGTCCCTCCATCCATTAGATCTATAACTTTAAAGAAGTCCTGTCTGGTGACATATAAGGAACCTCCTGCTCATTGCTTCTTCTCTAGAAAATGACTCACAGTTGCATTTCCTGCAGAAAGACAAAGTCTGTGGGCCACGTTTGAGCCTCAAGATTTCTTCTTCAGATGACAGGTGAGAGAGTTTAATGTATTAGCTGATCTTTGATCAAAATCTTTAAAGAAGTCTATACAAGAAACCATGAAGACTTTAGAGTTGTTTTTTGGAAAACTTGAACTACTTATCTTCTGAACTTCCAGGGCTACAGAGGAAGACAGGGTAAAAGAAGTTGGCAGTTCTACAGAGTGTGGAAACATGCAAAAGAGAGGTCACAAGTCCCAGGGTTAGAGAGAAGCACACAGAGACAAAACAGATGGGAAAACTGCCCCAGTCCCAGTGGCTTCACAGTTCCAGTCCCTTTGCAGTATGACTGTGTCTCATTTCCAGGAGCTCTGTCTCCTCGTGCTGTCCTGGGGACCAAGTTGGTGAGCACATGGAGATTGGAAGCCTTCCTCCCCACCGCCACTGCTCCAAGACTGCTCTATCCAGAGGTGTTCTTTTCTCCCCCTCATTTAAAAAATTAATGCATAAAATCCACTCTGAAATGTATAGTTCATTGAATTTTGTCAGAACACACGGTTGTTGATCCATCCTCATATTCATGATGTAAAACATTCTGTCACCCCCAAAATTCCCTGACACCCCATTGTAGCCCACTCCCCCACCCCAAGCTGGAATGGTGTTACCAGTTTTTAGTTACGAAGTTTTTACCAACTTCGAAGGGTGGTCGTGTGAATTGAAATGAAACATGACAATTGGTGGCATGGTGCCTGGCTTTTAATAAGCCCCCAATAAATGTCACATTACTTACTTAAGAGTCTCTGTCATCATCTCTGTGAATACCTACTGGCTCCTGCCCCTGAGCAGGGTGCTGTCCTCATGTTGCCTGGTCAGTACTGACTTATTCTTCTGCTCCAAAAGTACCCTACGTTCTGGATAGCCCAGGACAGACTCAGTTCACATCTGTTGTAGATCAGTTAGCACCTCCTATGTAGAATTAGGTGTCCCCTTTTTCTGCTGTTTTGTAATAAATTATATCCCCCCCTCCACAAGTACTAAATTCAAAAGTAACATTTTGGAACTCTTCCTGGTTCCACAGAGCCAGGCCCCTGTTACTTGCTCTTAAAGCACATCCTGTATTGTCCTTTGCAGCAGTTGTCACAGTTAAAAAGTGGGTCACTGTGTAGCTAATTACTTGAGGCGTGTTTCCCCTACTGGGCTAGAAGCTCTCAGAGGACCAGCACCTGGGCCATCTAGCTCATCACTGGTCCCCAGCAGTTGGCTTGCAGTCATTGCTCACTAAATATCATTAGTGGAAAGAAGAAACACTAACAGAAATTTGACCTGGCCTCTGTGATAATCTCCTAAGATTGTCTAAGATTTGGAATCAGTTTAGT
>JAJEJO010050260.1:36026-47149 GCA_020662805.1 Glaucomys volans
TCTGTGATAATCTCCTAAGATTGTCTAAGATTTGGAATCAGTTTAGTTCTCCCAGAAGACAGAATAGCCTAATGTGCCACCCAGGTACTGAAGCTCTCATTATTACTCTTTTTCTTATGAACTCCTAGTGTGTTAACCAGGATACTGTCTTTACTTTCTCAATACATCTGTATGATTGTGTAATTACTGCTATACTGGTTAACAGATTTAAGGCTCAGCTAATAGGGGGAAAAATATCCCTCAATTTAAGATTATTTAAAATAAACTTGTCTTTCCCCAGGCAGTTAGCTAATCAAACATTTTGTTGTTGTTGTTCTTGTTCTTGTTTAAAAAAAAAAAAAATCCTTGAGGAGATAGTCTCATGAAAAACCTAGAGTAGAAATTAAGAGCAGGAAATGAAATTTTTAATACCAGTGGGAAATATTGAAACCATTTTATAGGGTTTTTTCCCTTCTGATTTACTTGCATCTCTTAATATGTCTGTGAGGTCTTTGCTTGATGACTTGCTTGCTTGTTGTTTGTATTTAATAATGTAAGGAACTCAGCTGAGCTGACTGTTCTCCTTATAAGTGATGCAAGCATAAGTGGCCATTGCTTAGGGCTAGGAGTGGCAAGACCCTGGACCCTGATACATGACTGCTCTGAAGTCAGGGTGACCTCGGGAGGACTCTTCATCATGCTTCAGGATCCAAGATCTCCTAAGGTCTTGAAACAGTTTTCGTGTTTGAGGAATGCTGGGCCATCTTGTGACCGTTTATCCCACCTGAAGTACTGTAGAAATGAGGAACAAGGGGATGCTAAGGAGGTGATCCATACCGCTTGGTAAACTAGACTTGAAGCATGCCCAGAATGGCTCCCACAGCAGCATCATGTCTGTGAGCTGTCAGGGAAGGTGGCTCATCTGTCATACCCCCCAAATGCTGGGGTGTCTTTCCAGACTTTCTTGGAGGTAGGCTATTATGAAAAACTACCCCTAAATTTATACTTCCACTGAGTACTCTTGACGAAGAACATGAGACATCGCCAAAAAAGGTAAGTTGTATAGGTGGAGAAGCTGTTGAACTGTAAACCAGTGCCTAAGAAGCAATCTCATTCAGAGTGTGGAGTGAGGTTTCCTTGATACTGTAGGTAATTTGGAAAAAGGAGAAAAACAGAAAGTTCCAAGTATTCCCAAAGCACACTTATGCCAAAGAACCACTTGTGATGAGGACCCCCCATGAGTATCTGAGTGATTTGGGGGCAAAGCTCTAACTCTTGAAACAGTTACACTTTTTCTAGGTACATCTTTTAATATTCTTTCAAGTGATTCCACATAATTTCCTTATTTTTTGCTTTTTCTGTCATTTTTAAGGAATAAACATCTCTCTTTTATTTATGGGGAAGCTTTTACTGATAGTAAACAAATACTTGAAATACTGAAGTATTTTTTGGTAGCATTTGTAAGACAGTGGTTCCTAAATTTCAGTGGTACACCAAGCTTTTCAGAAAATGAGTTCCAAAGGGAATTGATTTTTATCTGCAATAGTCTCATCCTACAGACAGGTTATTGACTACATTTGATAGAATAGAAGCGTAAGACCAGAATGAAGCATTGCAGTAGCAAGTCTTCTGGGAGCAGTTCATGATCAACAGGATAGAAAGATCTGAGAGCTAGACAGTGTCAATAGAGAAGAAAGGGGAAATAAAAGCATTAGTTTTCTGAAAGAGTCTTTTCCCAGGAGTCATATGCTTTTTGTTGACTGGTTCTTCCTTTCAGTATTCTCTCCATTCCTAGTTTTTCTTCATCTCCTATAAGAATCTCAAAATTCATAATAATTTATAATCAAATATTTAAACATGTTAAAATAAAAATGCTGGCATACCACACCCTGGCTGGTGTTTCCACATGAGGGCTTCACATTCACTGTGAGATGCTTAGTCTGTTCTATTTCTGCCCCACATTATTTTGAATATTCTGCTTTCCTAAAGCATTAGGTTGCTTTGTCTTGCTGTGGGAAGCCAAGAAGTCTGCCATCCACATGGCGTGCCACTTCAGGACTGCGTACCCCACTGCTCCATGTACGTGGGTACTGACATGGTCACTTTATCATATGGCAGACAATGGTTTATGCTCCAAGGGAGGAAGATGCACATGTTAGTTTCATTTGAGAATAGTGAAACCAAGTTCTGAATGCCTCTTCTTTAATATAAGATTGTTATTGATGAAGTGATTATAAGTCATTCTTAAAAGTAAGAACAAAGCCAATTATATCTTATTATGACTAGAATAAGAAATCTATTTTTATTACAGAAATCTTTTTTTTTTTTTAGGGGTGGGTACTGGGGATTGAACTCAGGGGCATTCAACCACTGAGCCACATCCCCAGCCCTACGTTGTGTTTAATTTAGACACAGGGTCTCACTGAGTTGCTTAGCACCTCACTTTTGCTGAGGCTGGCTTTGCTGAGGCTCACAATCCTCCTGCCTCAGCCTCCCAAACTGCTGGGATTACTGGCATATGCTACTGTGCCCAGCTAGAAATCTATTTTATTATAAGAATAAAAAGAGAAATCTTGAGAATAAGGGATTATTTCAAGGACCTTTTTAGTACATGATAGTTGGGAGATTTGATTGATTATGGAGTTTTTAAGTCCTTTTGAACTCTTAAAATCCACTAAGAGATAGAAGAGACAACAGGAATGGCAATATCTCTGGGTAGCATGAATGGACCAGATGTGAGGTGAAGGACTATCAGTGAGCACTATGGAAATTGTGGTCCAAGAGCTGTACTATCAAACACCAAGGTTGAGGCAGCATCAGAACTTGACCGCAACAAAGTATAATGGGAGATGAAGTTGGATGGCACGGGATTCACAGGGAATGAAGGCAGTTAGAGAAGAGGGAGGGAGAATGAACTGAAAGTGGGTAACCATGAGAGTGGAGAACACCCACCCCGTGTGGGTAGTGGTGTAAAGGGGGGAAGCATCAAGAAAGGACTTGGGGGCAGTAGGTTCAATAGGAGAGAACCAGGATCAAGGACTGGGGGGCAGTAGGTTCAATAGGAGAGAACCAGGATCAAGTGGAGCAAGAAGAAGATGCCTCTAGTGAAGAGATTGATAAGGCAGGAGCTTTTCCTGGGTCAGAACGTGAGTCCCAGAAGGTGCAGTGGAAGTGACTGAGTTTGGGGTTGGTGGGGATGCAGTGGATGGGAGCTGCTCTGTCCAGGGCTGCGTATGCAGGAGATGAGCGGCACTTTCTCCCATTCGCAGGGACAAGGCAGTGATGTGTAGTTAAATATTCACTAACTGGTCCTTGGTGGGAAAAGTCCTAATTTGTAGCTTTTGCCAATTTCTGTGGTTTTAGTACTTCTCACGACAACAGCTGTCGCCTTGTTCATACACAGTAGTCTACAAGTTGGACAGAGAATGACAAAATTTGGTCTTGTGAATCAGGAGAGGTCAACTTTGGCACCCACTGAATAAAATGCATGATGGGATTAATCCTGTTGGACCAAGCAGATGGTTGGGAAGATTGCAAGGGGCACATGGCATCCCTCTTAACCCGTGAATAGAGTCACAGTGACCTGAGGAGCAGTAGTCTTCTTGTCTGGTAGGCCATATGCAAACACGCCTGTCTCAGAATTGGCTCATTGGCCAGAGTGGGAGCCATTGCTCCAGACATCATCATGCCTGGACATCTCCAGTTAGAAATATAATAGATATCTCAAATTCTGATCTCTCTCCACATCCCAAACCTATCCCACCCATTGTCTATAGCATGTCATTTAATGACTACTTTGCCTTTCAAATTGTTCAAGTCAAAACTTGTTGTCATTATTCACATCTGTAGCTCTCTCTCACCCATAGGCAATGAAACACTTGTTGGCCCACCATTCAAAATGTATTCAGAATCCAGCCATTTAGTTTCTTTCAGTGCTACCATCCTGGACCAGGGGACGGTCATCTACAATGAGGATTATTATAACAACTTTTAGTCTCCGATTATCTTCTTGCTTCTGTATGCTCTGCTCACCACTTACCCAATGATTCTTTTAGAGTATAAGCTAGATTGTATCACTCTCCAAAACCAGAAGTGACTTCCTATTTCATTCAGAGTCAGATCTGAAATGCTTGCAGTGACCTGCAAGACCCTCACAGTCTGGTCCCCATTAATTATATAATCCCATCTAGTTTTCTTCAAGCCTTTGATAAAATGTCCCCCTTATTAGAGAAGACATCATAATCAAATATTGCATGGTTCCACCTATGTGAGGTATCTAGAATTTGCAAATTCAGAGAGACAATATTGAACAGAAATTACCAGGGGCTGGGTAGAGGGGAAAATGGGGAGTTATTGCTTAATGGGGAAAACTGCAAATTTATTTGCAGTTAACAAAGAATTAGAAATAACCTAGATATGTTTGGTGGGCAAATGATTAAATAAACTGGTACATCTATACCATGGAATTCTTCTCCTCAATAAAAAGGAATGAGCTAGTGATATCAGAGCAATTTGGGTAGACATCAAGGGCATTGTATTGAGTGAAAAATTCAGTCTCAGAAGATGTATACCATTTGATTCTATTCATCTAACATTCTCAAAATGACCCAGTTATAGAAATGGGGAAAACATTAGTGGTTGCCAGTAGTCAGAGATGGAAGAGGGTTTGGGGAAGATGAAGCCAAGGGCAGGCTGTGACTATAAAGGGTGGCACACGGGGTCTTTGAGGTGTGGGCAGTTTGTATGTTGATTGTGGTGGTGGAAAGCACCTGAAACAAATCACATAACACCGTCCGCACACAAACAGATGCATGTGATGTTGTTGCAGTCTAAACCCTGGAATTGTACCAGTGGGTGTACTGGTTTTGATATTCTTTGATAGCCATCTAAGATTTTATCTTTGGGGGAAAGTTGGGTGAAGGGTATATGAAATCTTTCTATGCTATATTTCCATATTCCTATGAATATATAATTTTTTTAAAAATCTATTGATTTTTAAAATGCAGTTTTTCAGCTAAATTATTATCAAGTAAACAGTTTCATTTAATATCACAGATAGAACATTGTAGCCTCTGAGAAGCCTAGGTTTGCCCTTTCCCAGTCCACCCTGCTTGTTTCCCTTGAAGGCAATAACTGTACTGGCGTCCAGGTTAAACTTTGCATTTCTTCATAATTTTGCTACCTGTGTATGCCCCATGTGTTAATAGTTCAGTTTTTGGACTTTATTTAGGGTTTAGAATAAGTTTTTAAAAAAAGCAATTTCTCATAAATTTGAAGACTACCTACCTTTGAAGGCGTGCCTACCTTTATGATCCAGTGATTCCATTACCAGGTAAAATCCAAAGAGAAACATAGGCCCAAGAATGCCAAGCATGTACAGAAATGGACATAGCACTACTTTTAATAGTCTAATCAGGAAATGGCTCAGAAGCCAATCAACAACAGAATGGATGAGCACACTAGGCTTATTTTTCAAAATTACCTATTTATACATTTGTAAATAGCACTTCATACCATTTAACTTACTATACTTATGTGTGATGTTTATTATATGTCTTCAATCACTAAAATATAAACTTAGGATATCATGTACTTCTTTTTCTAACCTGTGTCCTCAGTATCTAGAACAGTGCTCAGGACATTATAGGCACTTAATAATTATTTGTTCTTTGAATAAATTGAACTCATGGGTGCTGCATCTGAAAGATATCTTCCTTACCTGACTGCCTCTCCTTTCACATAAATTAGAACAAATGAGCTCAAAGGTGTTTTGGTTTTTTGTTTTGCTTTTTCTTTTTCCTAAACTCCTTGGGACCTAGTATGTCATAGAGTACAGATATTTTTGTCCTTTGCATTTCAGAAAGACAAAACAGTGCGTATATTACATATAGCTTAATACTGGAAGCATCTCTGAGAGCATCTCAGAATCAAATGTGAGAATGTCCTGCTGTGGACACTAGGAGGGATAAGAATAACTGAATACCATTGATTATTAGAGTTATAAAGTATATGCCTGTCACGCCTCCAATGATGATGCTAAAAATTACACATTAGTGTTTACAAAAATAGTTTATCTTTCATGATAACTCTGGGGTGATAGGCAGTGTAGACAGTTTTATCCATTTCACAGATGAGGTCATTGAGGCACCAGAAAATAAGAATTTTATGCCAGAATTTAGTAAACAAAAGAGCAGAGGCAGAAACTTTGTCATTTGATTCTAATACTTTATTTGAATGTGCCACAGCTGCTTGTTATAGATGAAAGTAGCAATTTCTGTGATTTGTAAATTAACATTTCCAGAGGGGAAAGAGAAAGCTCCTGTACAATGAAGCTGTCGTAAGTCATTCAAGGTTGTCCAGGGATTGGCAACGGAGGTAATGGCAGTGTTCCCACAGAGGCATATGTCCGTAGTGGACTGTCCTGGGTCAGAATTCATTTGTCTTCCACAGAAAAAGCACCGAGCCCCCATATATTGTGAAGCTGCCTTCAGCATCACCCACCTGCCCTTCCTGTGTTCTCTTTGCTTTGTTGAGAACTCTTTTTCCCAAATCGACTCCAAGTGCTTCCCATTATACTCCAGCTTGCTCTCCTCTCTCAAAACAGGAAGAGGATCTGAAATCAAACATTTGAACTTATGGATTAAATAGCAAAATATACTGAGAACCATTTTCAGGCAAAGTTATTAACAAACAAGGCATTTGCACTGAGTGAATTGATTGAATGAATGAATGTAATATATGGACTCCTTCTGCATTATGTTTATTGTCTTTCATTCTGTCTGCAGTGGAGGATAAGCCATGTGACCATAACACTTTCCATTGTCTTTGGTCTCCAGTGCTTCCCTGTTACCTGTAATGATGCCCTGCACATACCCTGCACTTGCCAATTATTTGCTTAATGGGTAAATGATTATTTAAGTCCTTTAAGAGATAAATACCTTTGGGTTCTTATCAAAACCATTTTAGACAGCAGAATGAAGATAAGGAGATTTTTGAGGGGGATAGGTGGGCTTGGACATGTTTCATGAGAGTAGTCATTATGGATTATTATAACTGTGTGTGTGTGTAAAACCTCTGTTAAGATTTAGTTCACCCCATGAGGATGGAAACTCATCTGCACTTGGCACATAGTAACCATTGAAAAAGTCCATACTGACATGATATTCTAAGATGGAACAGCCACTCTCCTTGCAGGGACTTTTGCCAAGGTTGTATTGGCAGAATCTAGTATAAAGCTTTGTACTGGACAAATTCACCCAGCCCTTATGCTACACATAAGTGATAGGTATGCCTGCAAAAAAGAGAAGATTACATAGGATGCAAAGCCCTATTACATAATATCCAAAATATTTAGAACACAATTGAAGATCACTTCTTTCCCTAAGAACTAGAGAAGTCACAACTTGGATGAGAAAAGCCAATCAATAGGCACTAACACAGAGATAAATCAGATGTTGGAATTATCTGAGAAAAATTTTAAAGCAGCCAATGATAAAAGTATTTCATTTAGTCATTATGAATTCTCATGAAATGCAAAAATGGAAACTCTCAGCAAAGGAAAGTAATAGCAGAAGAACCAAATAGAAAGCAGGAAACTGAAAAATATAATAACAAACCAACAAAAAAACCTCACTGAATGGGCCCAGTAATAGAATAGAAATGATGGAGGACTGAACAGTGATCTCAACAGATCAAGCATTAGCCCGTCTGCAAACTGAGGGAAAAAGTAGACTGGAGGATAAAAAAGAAACAGACCCATAGAGACCTGTGAGACAATAGCAGGAGGGAACATTCTTATCATCAAACTAGAAGGATGTAATAAAAAGTGTTAAGGTAAAGGTTTTTAGAGAAATAATGACTGAAAGTATCCCAAATTGAAAAAAAAGATATAGTACATGTATATATGTTTATGTATATGTATGTATGTTTATATGTGTGTGTGTTTATATATAGATAAATTGATAGATAGTTATACTCACAAATTCAAGAAGCTGAGCAAATTCTAGGATAAATGCAAAGAAATTCATACTAAGACATTATTAAACTATTGAACACTAAAGTCCTTTAAAAAGTCAGAGAGAAATGACATGTAACTGATAAGGGAACATGAATTCAGATGACAGCAGTCATCTGAAACCATGAGGCTAGAAGGAAATGGGACATTTTTTCAACTACTGAAAACAAAAACCTGTCAACAGCAACTTTTATATCTGGCAAAAGCATCCTTTAAGAATGAAAGGAAAATCAAGACATTCTCAGATGATAGAAAACTAAGGAATTTTTTTTTTTTGGTAGCAAACCTATTCTTAAAGAATAACAAAGAAAATTCTCAGATCAGAAAGAATATAACAGAAGAAAGTGTTATAAACTGCAGACAGAAAAGAACATTGGAATGCATAAAAATAGGGTGAATATAATAGAGTATCCTACTTCTCTTGAGGTTCTTAAACATATCTGAGAGGGGAACAGAAATCAACACCATCTGGTACAGTAGTCAATGTGTAAAGAGGAAATGCTTAAAATAATTACATTTAAAAATGGAGAAGTTGAAGGGACCTACAAGGAAGTAAGGTTTCTACTCTTCATTCAGATTGGTGAATTTTGTATATATAATACCCATATTATCCACTAAAAACACTATAGAAAAGAACCAGAAAGTCACTAGAATGGAATCATGATGGATTCTTTAAACTGTTCCAATATCCTATAAAAAGATATGGGAGAACCTCCGGCTGCACCTGGAGAGGTCTGCCCGGAGCCCCTGGGATCGCTGACTCCGGAGGGGAGTTGGAACTGCTCTGAGTTTGGCAGCTTCCCTGGCAGACGGGGTTCATTTCCAGCTTCCTGGGGCCGCCAGCAGCATCTGGGGAGGTCCGGCCGGGAAACTCAGGAATCGCAGTCTCTGGCGGGGAGTGGGAACTGTTCCGTGCCACTTCCGCA
This sequence comes from Glaucomys volans, assembly GCA_020662805.1. Classification (NCBI taxonomy): domain Eukaryota; kingdom Metazoa; phylum Chordata; class Mammalia; order Rodentia; family Sciuridae; genus Glaucomys; species Glaucomys volans. Next base: position 44,946 of record JAJEJO010050260.1, read on the forward strand.
GCTTCCCTGGCGGAGAGTGCCCATCTCTGGCTTCCTGGGCCTCCAGCTGCACCTGGAGAGGTCTGCCTAGAGCCCCTGGGATCGCTGACTCCGGTGGGGAGTTGGAACTGCTCTGAGTTTGGCGGCTTCCCTGGCAGAGGGGATCCATTTCTAGCTTCCTGGGGCCGCCAGCGGAGTCTGGAGTGGTTCGGCGGGGAGCTTAGGGCCTTTGGCGCCAGCTTACAGTGTCCCGAGGAGAGAGCAACCACCTGCCACTGCCTGAACCCCCAGCTAGGAGATCAGGTCAGCCTGGGCTCTCAAGCCCAGTGTCTCCATCACCGAGAACAGTTCTGTGACACCACCGCAACTTGATCTAGTGCCCAGGCCCACACCCAGGCCCGGAGTCTACCACGTTGCTGTATCTAATTGTCTATCAACACTAGGCTGCCTCTGCCCAGAAGCATTGATCATTCCCAACCTGGAGGTAGTGGGACAACACCTTTCTTGGGTCACCGCTTGATCAAGCACCCCTCAAGCAACAGAGGGGAAGATACATGAGCACCATGAGAAAACACGGGAAGAAAGTGTCCCAATTAAACCTAGATGATATATCAAGAGAACCCAAAGACAGCATGGTAGAAGGAATGACAGAAAGGGAGTTCAGAATGTTTATAATTAAAGTGATCCGAGAAGAGAATGATGTGATGAGAGAGCAGATTCAGGCTATGAATAATCAGCTAATAGAGCAATTGCAGGAAGCAAAAAATTACTTCAATAAAGAGATAGAAATTCTGAGAAAAAAAACAAAAAGAAATTATTGAAGGAAACAAGGAAATGAAGGAAACAATCAACCAAGTTAAAAACTCAATAGAAAGCATAATTAACAGAATAGATCACTTGGAAGACAGAACCTCAGACAATGAAGACAAAATATTTAATCTTGAAAACAAAGTCGAACAAACAGAGAAGATGGTTAGGAATCATGAACGAACCCTCCAAGAAATATGGGACATCATGAAAAGACCAAATTTAAGAGTAATCGGGATTGAGGAAGGCATAGAGATACAAACCAAGGGTATGAATAATCTATTCAAGGAAATATTATCAGAAAATTTCCCTAATATGATGAATGAGATGGAAAATCAATTACAAGAAGCTTACAGGACACCAAATGCACAGAATTACAACAGATCCACACCAAGGCACATTATAATGAAAATGCCTAACATACAAAACAAAGATAGAATTTTAAAGGCTGCGAGAGAAAAGAATCAGATTACCTACAGGGGGAAACCGATACATATATCAGCAGATTTCTCAGTCCAGACCCTAAAAGCAAGAAGGGCCTGGAACAACATATTTCAAGCTCTGAAAGAAAACGGATGCCAACCAAGAATCTTATACCCAGCAAAACTTACCTTCAGATTTGATGATGAAATAAAATCCTTCCATGATAAACAAAAGCTTAAAGAATTCACAAAGAGAAAGCCTGCCCTACAGAACATTCTCAACAAAATATTCGAAGAGGAAGAAACGAAAAATAACAATCTCAGTCATCATGGGGAGGAACTACCCTAAAGAAAGAGTCCATCAAAGGAGAAACAAAGTTAAGCTAAAAACCCTAAAAAAGCTAAAATGACAGGAAATACAAGTCATATCTCAATAATAACCCTGAATGTAAATGGCCTAAACTCATCAATCAAAAGACATAGACTGGCAGACTGGATTAAAAAGAAAGACCCAACAATATGCTGCCTTCAAGAGACTCATCTCACAGAAAAACATGCCCACAGACTAAAGGTGAAAGGTTGGGAAAAAGCATACCATGCACACGGACTGAGTAAAAAAGCTGGGGTTTCCATTCTCATTTCAGACAAAGCAGACTTCAAACCAAAGATAGTCAGAAGGGATAAAGAAGGACATTTCATATTGCTTAAAGGTAGCATAAATCAACAGGACATATCAATCATAAATATTTATGCACCAAACAATGGCGCATCCATGTATGTCAATCAGATCCTTCTCAATTTCAGGAATCAAATAGACCAAAACACAATAATACTCGGAGACTTTAACACTCCTCTCTCACCGTTGGACAGATCTTCCAAACAAAAATTGAATAAAGAAACTATAGGACTCAATGACACAATCGCTAATTTGGACTTAACGGACATATATAGAATATTCCATCCATCAAAAAGCGAATACACTTTCTTCTCAGCAGC
>JAJEJO010050268.1:0-12055 GCA_020662805.1 Glaucomys volans
CCTGGCCCAGCCAAGCCTTCTCCTCTGCGTCAACCTGCCAGATATAGGTTGCTCTACTGGGGCTCCAGACACCTGGAGATTAATTAGCAGCCAGTTCTTGGGCAAATCAGCCCAGAGGCCCCAGGCAGAAAGCAGCTGCTCAGAGAGTCTGGCAGACTGTAAACCCAGAGCCAGTCCAAGGAGCTACTTCATGCAGTGGCCCCTGTGACAGCAGCAACCATAAGCTATCCCTCAAATCAAGAAAGACCACCACAGAGAGATGGCCGACTTTGACAAGTCCAAGGCCCTGGCTCCAAGAAGTCAGGGCAGAAAGAGATAGGCATGAGGGAAGTTTTTCAAAAACAGAGCACCACCTCTGAGTGTCAGTCTCTGCTCCTTGTAGAGGAAGGGTGGCTAGGTTGTCCTTATTCTCAGAACCACTCAACCTATTAAAAAGAAGCATCTCCAGGTTTGGGCTAGGGTTCCAGTGGTGGAGCACTTGCCTAGCACATGTGAGGCACTGGGTTCAATTCTCAGCACCACATAAAACTAAATAAACAAAATAAAGGCATTGTGTCCATCTACAACTAAAAATATTAAAAGAAGAAGAAGAAGGAGGAGGAAGAGGAGGAGGAGAAGGAGGAGGAAACTCTAGAGGTCCAGGAAGCCTTGAAAGGACAGAATAGGTTTAAATCAAACACAGAAGCTCCGCCTGGAAGAGAATGCAATCTTGCTTTCTGTATTACTCCAAGAGGCAGAAATAGGACCCAGGTGGAGGTCAGAAGGCAAAGACTTCAACCCACAGAGAACTTCAATCCATGGGACCTGGCCAGCAACAGGTCAGGCTGCCTCAGATGCACTCAGGCAAGAGCCAGATGCCCATTTAGAAAGGACACTCCATGCATGATTCCCTCCTGGGGCAGGAAGCTGGACCAGGTAATGTCTACTTAGCCATGAGCACTCAGCCACGTCCAGCTCCTAGTAAGCAGACAGCATGTGTGCACTTACAATGAATTATTAGTGATAAGATGTAGGGGATACTTTTTGACCAGAAATAATAACAATAGCCTTCATCCAGAGTCCATCCGTTGCTCTGAAGGGACCACTTTCAGCACTCCAAGCGCTCTTGCAAAAAAGTTTTCAACGGCTTTCACTAGAATTCCCTACTTTGAACTGACACCCAGTTACGGGACTGCAGGGCATCTCAGGACCAAAGATCATCCTGCACCTCACCAGACCAGGGCCCGGATCTATCAGAGTGGGAGGCATTTTCTTGACCTCCTTCTTGAGTTTGTGCTGCACAGGAAAGAGGGAGGGGCAGGTGCAGAGGAAGAGACAAGTGGAGGCCAAAGGCCCTCTGGGAGTGAGGTGTCAAATCCACAATGACAGAAAAACTTCTGGTAAGAACAGAGCCTAAAACATAACACACAAATAAAAGGGTCTCTATCTGGCTGGAACCCTTCCTTTTCAAGCCATGAGTTCTGTTGTCAATTTCATGGGGAAGTACGCAGGCAGTGGGACCACCACAACCTGCCCACTCAGCCTGGACCCCCAGCCAGGGATCATTTATCAAACCAGCAGAGGAGAAAATCCTTCAGCCCAGAAGACCCTCTGCAGGACACAGGGCAGCACTCACCCTGCCCCAACCAGACCTACTTGCATTCCAATCTCTCCAGAGAAAGACATCAGTCCCTCGCTGTCCCCTCTCCTCCCCTTCTCCAGCCCTCCCAGTGCTGCGATCCATGTGGAGAAGGAGGTGCATGTGCCAGGCTGGGAAATGTCAGGGTGGCAGCAGAACCTTCACCTGCCTGTGACAGCCCCTGCCCTGGCCTACTGGGCGGGTGGAGGACGCCACTGCCCTTCCTCCCAGTGTTCCCCACGGCAGCCTGGCAAGAGAGGAGGCAGGGTCATGGCTCACCAGGGAGACATGCTCAGGCCCCATGAGGTTATATGACCAGCTCGGTTTCATGGGCAACATCATGGACAGAGCCAATCTGAAGCCGATGGCATCCCCACTGCACACATTTCAGGAGTAACTGCTTCTGGGCGAGCATGGAACTGCAGTTTCCCTGCAGCAAGGAGAGAGTCTGCCGGATTCAGACAAAGCAAGCACCTAGGCTCTAAGTGAGCAGTCGTGCAAAAAGGATTAAGGGTGTGAGCTTTGCCCAAGGCAGCCCTAGCCTCCAGGCCTGGCTGTCACCTGCTCATTGTATGAACCTGAGCAAATTTATGAATCTCTGAAACATACTCTCCTTACCTGTAAAATGAATTTTGAATACAGGACTCAACCCCCATAACGATTCTAAAGTGCCCACATAAGCCAGAGTACACAATAAGCAATTAATAACTACAGGCGGTAGCTCGAAGGTAAGTACTAGAAGCACCTCCAGGGGCAGCAGGCTGCTGGCTACGCAAGCCCGGGTGCCCTTGACAACATCATGTTCACCTCTCTTTGGGCTTCTGTCATTTTTTATGCCAGTAGGAGATATAACCTTCCTCCTAATGTCCTGCCCAAGCATGGAGGAAAGAAGGAAATTTGTTTCCTTGCTTCCTCTTCATTCAGGATGACATTGTCAAAAAAGTGGAATAAAAATCTGCTAACCATGGGGCTGGGGATGTAGCTCAGTTGGTAGAGTGCTTGCCTCTCAAGCACAAGGCCCTGGATTCAATCCCCAGCACTGCCAAAAAAAAAAAAAAAATCTGCTAATCACTAAAAACAGAAATAGTTACATTTCCAGTCTCTGGTCCTGTGATTATGCACATCTAATGTGACTTCCCAACCTCCTAGGTCCTGCCTGTCTCCCTAAGGCTGCTGCCACCCATCACCATCTTGCTCTTCTCTCTTCTGCTATAAGACTCAAGAGTCTCATTTGTGTCTGTAGGACCCTGTCTCTGCATTCCAGGGCTGAGGAACATGAGGAGTCTTAGTAGATCGACAGTCAGCTACAACTTAAGGGAGTCCATAATGTATAGGTTGCTCCCTGTCCAGAGCCACACAAAACCCTACAAAAATCCCTTGGTGTGTGTGTGTGTTGTGTGCATGGTGAGAGGAACATAATCTCTACCTACCTTCCCCACACCTATAATATATGGCAAATTACTGAGAGTCACACTTTGAAAGGCTTAAGTCAGTGGTTCTCAAAGTGGGGTCAGTCCTCAGAGCAGAAGCACCTGCAACACCTAGAAACTTGTTTGAAATGTACATCTTGGGGCCCACGCCAGCCCTATTGAGTCAGAAACTCTGGAGGTGGCTTCTAGCAATCTGTGATTCTTACAAGCTCTTCTGCAGCATGCTGAAGTCTGAGAATTATCACTGGCCTAAGTTATAGTCTGGCCAGTTGATGAATGAGTAATACACTCAAGGCTTTGTATCTTAAGGTGGGGTTAAAACAGTTTTATCGTCTGCAAAATGGGACCTACTTCACCAGATAGTTGATTGCAAAGATTATATAGGATACTGCAAGTCACAGAAATCAGCATAAGTATTTATGTAAGCATGCATAAGTATTTGCTGGCATTAATTTTCCTAACAAGTGTAAGGAAAATTACTACTATCACCATTCAACCATCAAAGGCTCAGTGAAGGCTCAGAGAGTCTTCAAAGTGAATTGTTCAAGGTCACTGGGTGGTCAAAGATATCTTAACAGCCATCTCCCTGGGAAGTGGCAAGGTGTCAGCCACACTCTTCTTCCTCTCCGACTTGCAGAAGGTTTCACTCAGGGGCGATTTCCTCTCCCCATGGGCATTTAGAAATGTATAGAGGCTTTTGTGGTTGACTGAGTCCTACAGGCTTTTAGGACATGGAGGGTCAGAGATGCTCTCCTTGCATTGTGCAAGGTGGTTCTCAATCATGAAGAATTACTACACCCAAACAGCCAGGGGCATCTCCATTGGGAAACACTGACCACCCAGAGCTCAGAGCTGTACAGAACAGGACACCAGACCACAGGTTGCCTGGAGGATCCAACAAATAAATCACAGTAAAGGCAGGGACTGGCTGGGAACCTGATGGAGTCTGCAGAACTCCTCATCTGGGTGTTATCGGGCTAGTTTTTACTCCAGACATTCCATTACTGTTTTAGTCAGCTTTTTCACTACTATGACTAAAAGAGCTGACCAGCAAAAAAGAGGAGGGAAAGTTCATTTGGGAGCTCACGGTTTCAGAGGTCTCAATCCATAGACACCCGGCTCCACTCCTGGGACCTCAAGGTGAGGCAGAACATCATGGCGGAAGAGTGTGGTGGAGGGAAGGAGCTCACACCACCATCAGAAAGCAGAGAATGAAAGACTCCACTGGCCAGATGCAAATATATACTCCAAAGCCACGCCCCCAGGTCCCCACCTCCTCCAGCCACACCCCACCTGCCTCCAGTCACACTCAGTTAATCCCATCAGGGATTAATTCACTGATTAGGTTAAGAATCTCAAAACCCACTCATTTCCCCTCTGAACCCTCTCACATTGTCTCACACGTGAGCTTTTGGGGGACACTTCCCATCCAAACCATAACAGTTATCTTGCCTTCATGTGCAAATGTTTAAATGGCCTCCATCTTCCATCACCCCTTACCAAAACTAGACTAAATTGGAAATGGACACATTTCCAATTCTCTGGTATTAGGGATTCCCAAATTCTCCAATTCATACAGGAAATTGATGTTGGGTCAAAAGAGTAGAAGGTGTGGTGTGGACCTGTCTTAAAAACTTGGTGCTATTTATTATTCCTTACCCAGAGAGAAAGGGCAGGTGAGAACAATAGTCAATGTTGGTGGTATTCAGAAGGTAAAAGATTCTGGCTGTCAACAATACAAGGAGTGGAATTAATTGGTAGAATCAATGAAGATTTATTTTAAAGAATGTCCAAAGAAAAAGTGCCCAGACACAGAACCCACGTGGGGTGGGCATTGCAAAGGCACAAGACACACTCAAATTGCTGGTTTTCCCAAAGCATGGCTTGGTCCATGGTTCTGATGAAGTGGGCCATTTCTCTTAACACCTCTCTTCCCACACATAGCCCCTTTCTCCAGAGACTTCTACCTAGTGCTTTCACCAGTTTTCCCCCTCCCCACAGAGTAGCAACCAACTGTGCTAAAATGTTCCTTGTCCCGCAAACCATTAAGCTGTCAAGCTGAGGTGGTGAACAAACCCAGGGAGAGCCAGGGCCGGAATGCTAATGGCAAAATTGCAATTATTCTCTCTGCCCTGGACAATTCCTGTTTCAACTTTACTGGCCTGGGGTCATATTTTGTGATCTTTGGATGCTGATGGAAGGGACACGGTTGATGTAGAAAATAACCGGGGAGATTTTGTCTTGATAGAGATGGAGGGAACTAGAGATTTTTTTTTCTTGCTGGTTTCCTTTTGACATCTACACAGGTGTCATATAATGACTTCCGGTTATAAAGCCCCCTATCCAAAGGAAAAACAACCTCTCCATAAATACCTTGCCCACGTCAGGGAAATCGCTGTGTTATACACTTGAGTACCATTTTCGAGGACACTTTAAATAGAGCATCGGTCGCTGCTTTCAATTTAACGTGTGACTGGGAGCTGCTAAGGCAGGCGGAGATGATAAGGTGTGGGCACAAGCTCACGGTTGCCACTGGCGCATCTGCTCAGACTTTTAACAGTGCTATAGAGCACTTCAGACATCTGGAGGGGCAAGCCACATGCAAGAAGTGCTGAACACATGCATGAGCACCCACTATTCATGAACCAGGCAAGGGGCTAGGCACTTCCCCTAGATGAGATGTAATTTGCTTTGCATGCAAATTACAATAGTTCAAAGAAAGATGTTATACGTGCTACAAGACAGCTAGAATGCTACACATGTTCACAGCTGGGTGCTTTCCATTTTTTCTTGTGTAAAAATCCATGCTGTGTTATGAGGATTAAGTGAGATAATGTATGACTGGTGCCAAGGAAATGCCTGGAACTAAATAAGTACTTTATAATGGTGGCAGTAGTCACGGAAAGTCGGATGAGGACTGTTCATGTTATTCTTGATCCTTTTAATTATAAATCTAGTTGAAGGTAAAAGCAGGAGGATTATCAGAGAAAACTTGATAAATAATGGGTAACATTTGGACCGATGATAAAAAAATTCAACAACTAAAATTAAGAATTCAACTGATGGATTATAAAAGAATACAGATGCAAGAAAATGGAGGACTTTCTCAGGAAATAAATGGTACAATGTGTCTTTAATTGTTTGCATTTGTATTATGACATGTCCAGATGCAGATTTCTTTTTATGTATCCTCCTTGGAGTTTTTAAGCCATCATGAATCTGTGCATCAATACTTTTACTCACTTGTAGAAAATTCATAGCCATTACCTCTTCAAGTGGCATCTTCCCCATTCTCCTTATTTCTTTGTAGAAATCCAGTTCAAGAGGTAATTCCTCTCACTGTATCCCCTACGTCTCTAACCTCCTATTCTGTACCTATTATTCTTCATTTGGATGATTTCTTTTGCCCTGTCCCCCATTTTATTAATTATCTCTTCAGCTATTTCTAAATTCTTTTTTTATTTTTTTATTTGTTCTAATTGGTTATATAAAACAGTAGAATGCATTTTGACACACTGTACACAAATGGAGCATAACTTCTCATTCCTCCGGCTGCACATGGTGCAGAGTCACACCTATGATGTAATCATACATGTACACAGAGTAAAAATGTCTGTCTCATCCCACTGTCCTTCCTATCCCCACCATTCCACCCCTTCCCTCACTCCCCTCTTCATAATCCAAAGTTTCGTCATTCTTCCCTACCCACCCACCAATGTGGATCAGCATCTACTAACCAGAGAAAACATTTGGCCTTTGGTTTTTTGGGATTGGCTTATTTCACTTAGCATAATATTTTCTAGTTCCATCCATTTACTTGCAAATGCCATAATTTCATTCTTCTTTAAGGCTGAGTAATATTCCATTGTGTGTATGTACCACAGACAATGAAGACTAAATTTGTTTATTCTTAATTTCAGTTGTTGTATCCAGTCCCAGAATTTATTTTCAGTTCTTATTTCATATCTACTGGATCATTTCCCTGGCTTCCAGTTTGCTGCCAAAATTCATGATCTTGCCTTTTTTCTACTTGAAAATAGTAATCATGGTTAAAGTCAGTGCCTCATAATTGCAATATCTAGAAAATCTACAAGTCTATCATTTCTGCTGATTCTTGTTCACATTGACTTATTTCCTAGCGTGTCATCTTCTCTTTGATTGTATGGTGGACATTGTATTCAAAGATTAGTTTGCAGAACTAATTTGAAGATGAGGATAATGTATCTTCCTCCAGATAGTACTCAGTTTCCTTCTGCCAGGTAATTGACTTGCAATATAGTAATTAATCTCATTTCAGGAATTGACATTTTTCTTAGTTATCCAAATGATTCAAAGCCTAAATTCAGGACCTGTGGGAACCTGAGCCAAAATGTTCCCATACTTGATAGGCTCTGAACTTCAGCTCTTGTCCTTGGACTCCATAAAGCTATCAAATGCAATGCTTGGACCCGTAGCTGCCACTCTAGAGACCAACTAAAATCTCATTCCTCTGGCTACTTATTTCTTGATTTCCATCCCCTTCCAGAATTTGACCCTATGAGTATTCACTATCTAACTAGATTTTACAATTCTTCAAGCACACTTTTGAAAATATTTCTCCCCCTTCCTGAATGTTTCTCAGTAGGAGGGTCAGTCTGAATGATCTAGTCTGCCATTACCAGAAGGAAAAGTTTCCCAACTCGTGTATGATTTTGCTGAAGCATCAGATTTATGTGAGGGAGGAAATAAAAATAAAGCTAAAATATAAAACATGGCTAAACTTGAACACTGGGCTAAAGAGGAAAGATGCTCAATATGCGATAGGGAGCTTCTTGGGTACAGGAGTGATCATCTGAGAGCTTCACCTGAGGAAAGTGAATTGAGCACTCGCTGCCAAACAGAGGAGCCGAGTGAGACCAAATCCTATAATGCCAAGATCATAACACTGAAAGACACAGTCCCAAATGCCATAATCCCAAATAGTGAAAGATCAAAATCCCTGAAGCCTAAAAATCTCAAATGTCTAAGATCCTGAAAATCATGAAGCCAAAAGAGTAAAACCTTGAATGGTAAAACCACAAAAGCTGAACCCACGAGGGCATCAGTTCTCATAGAAAACAAAATAAACCAGGTGACACAAGACAGGTGGGAAGCTGGACTCTGGGGAAATGATGAGTGCCTTCTGGGTTGTATGGAGAGTTGCACCATGTTAGGCAGAGTGAACACCCTGGCCCAGCATTATTTTGGGTGTGTCTGTGAGGGTGTCCCCAGAGGAGATTAGTGTGTGTCTGAATGGATGTGGCAGGAAATCTGCCATGTAGAAAATAAATGTGAATGTATTCTCTGAAAGGAAAAAAAACAAGCAGCTATTCATTGTGATGCAGAACTTCAAAATACAGTCAATGATCATGAAAGTCAGTAGCTCTTATTTTGGACGACCTCCCTGCCATTGCCCATAATCTATGCCAACAATACACTTTTTCATGTCAAGTTTTCTTTTATCTTTTTTGCTTGTTTTCTTCTTCTCTTTGGTTTTCTTTCCCACTGTTTAAAATTGTCAAAAGTCACTATGCTATGGATTTCACCTTCATATTTTTTCAATAATAGATATAAATTGCTTAATGACTATTAGAGCACTTGAATTTAAATTACATATATAAAATTTGAGTCTCTGAAAGTTCATGATCACAACATGGATTTTGTGTGCGAGCTTCTGTGCATGTATGGAAAAATGTTAAAACTTCCTCAATAAATAAAGAAGTGTCATTTTTGTATACCTGCTCCGTGACAGATAAAATTTTTTGAGATCTCAGCTCTAGGGGTAACTGCTATTCATCCAGATTTTTGATTGGCAATCCATCATGACTTTTGATTGGTCTATGGCATTTCAGATGACCATGGTTACAAACTGGGTACACACAACCATTAAACATGGTGATGTGCATTTATACTTCTTTCTTTATGACCTGTTTCATTATCAGCATGGTTTTCCTGCTCATAACTGTTACACCCATGTGACTATCATTAGTATACTAGAGTGTACATTCTTGTGAAGATATGTTATCGTTGCCTATCTTAATGAGTAAAGTGACTGGGAAGGATTCCTCATGTTTTCATGCTTCTTAAACATCCCCTTTCAAAATTCAATAAATTTTAAATGTAAATAAATGTCTTTTAAATAACTTCTATCATGTTTATTCCAGAATTATATCTTTGGGATTTTGATCTTCAGGATTTCAGACTTTAGGGATGGTGGTTTTCAGGATTCCAACATTTGAGATTATGGTGAGGCATATATATATATGCGGCATATATATATATGGATATATATATATATATCCTTCCAGAGAATGACATTCCCTCTCCAAATATCCTCTGGGCTCACATTGTCTGAATCAAAGTCCCTGCTAATTCTCTCAGAAGGAATATATATAAACATATATATATTCATATATATATATATATATATATATATATATATATATATATAAAATAATCCCAGCAACTTGGGAGGCTGAGGCAGGAAGATCACAAGCTCAAGGCCAGCCTTGGTAATTTAGTGAGACCCTATATCAAAATAAAAAATAAAAAGGGCTTGCAATGTGGCTCAGTGGTTAAGCACCCCTGTGTTCAATACCCAGTACCCCCAAAAAATATTTTTTGAGATTACAGCATTCAGAATTGTGTCTTTTGAGATTATTGCCCAAACCTCAAAGCAGTAAGGAAAATTAACAGGCTTCATCCAACCTTTAGGGAAGACATACACATATCTGAAGCCAAGTTATGGTGATGAGATTAGGAAGATGTGAAGTTCAGGGCTCCAATATAACTAAGATAGCAATTGGAGTATGGGGAGAAAACCAGAGGAAGGACATTAGGAGGAAGGAGTAGAAAGATGATTTGCCAATTACCTGAGAGAAGGTTGAAAGAGAAGGAAGAGTCAGGTGACACTGAGGTTTTGAACATAGGTTGCTCCAACACACGGAGGATTCCAGGGTCTAAGCCACTACCACCCCACCTCCTTCAGTCATGACACAGTTCCAGGAAAAGACCTCAGTTTGATGTGAGTAACAGTGACCATTTTCCAACCCAGAAAACTCCCAGAGAGATGACTTCATGTCACCATGATCAGGCAGGTTGGACCAGCTCCTGAGGAGACACAGGCCACCCACCTGTGGTATTGGAGATTCTCTAAGTGAAGTTGACTAGCAGGACCATACTTTGGGGACAAGGAGAAAGATCCTCAGGCCCTTTGTAAATAAGCAGAGATCCTGGGGCATCGAGCACAAGCCAGGAGGTGCCACGGAAAATAAAGGCCACACAGAAACAGACGTAAGTGTTCAGAGGGCGAGAAGGGCACACTCAATCACAGTGTGACAGGTGATCCCTGGGGACTCCCAGATTGTCATTATTGGTTCCACTGAGTGATAAAAAATGCCCACTAGGTGAACTTCCCGGGTTGAACTTCCCAGATTTCTAGGTAGATAGTGATTCAATGGAAATGTAAACCTTTGAACTCTCATCACACCTCTCGGCCTAGATGTCGGCCTCGGAGTACAGGTGTTTTCCCCACCCTCCCTTCCATTTATATGAATGAGTGTCAAAAGGCAGCTACCTATGAGGAAATAACTCCTGCTCTCACTGTGGGGATCTGGAAGTTGAAATGAAATAAAAGTAAAATGTTACTTGAGGAAGGTCTATATAATTTCATAAATAAATTACAGAGCTTGTCATCGATTTGAGATGAAGCTGAGCTTCAGACAGAGGTGAGCAATCCAGCCACATCCGGCAAAGCTGCCCACATAACCTGTTTGCTTTTGTCTTTTTTCAAATTAATTGTCTGCACCAAATCAATAAGACCTGCAAAAAGCAAGTGTACTCTCCTCCTCCCCGCTATCCCAGGGTTCTTTGCCCAGAATTCAAGGGAATGGCAATCCCTCTCCCAATGCCCTCTGGGCTCACATTGTCTGACTCAAAGTTCCTGCAAATTCTCTCAGAAGGACCCTATCTCCCATTATCACTTCATAAGCTCCTGTGAGTTGCCTTAATTTACCAGGCAGAAAGTCAGAATGAAAGTCAGAATGTAGGAATAGGGGGAGGACTGGGGAACTTATCACACCAGAGCCAGGCTTGAGCAGAGCCATCCCAGGAATAGCCTGTCAACTCCCAGCAGGGAGAGCCAAATTTGCCAAATGAACCACAACCCCGGCACAGTACCTGTCTTCCAGGAGACACCCGATAAATACTTATTGGATTACTGATCGGAGAGAGACGGAATGAAGGAGTCAGCCACACATCCCCATATTCTTCAAATAATTTCTAAACATTTGCCACCAACCACAAGCCCATGGACCAACCCAGTGTTCTTCCAACTCTTTCATGACAAGTCCCAAGAAGATTCCCCTCTCCCTGGAATTGCATTCTGACTTTTTCACTATCAAAGTCTTAATTCCATAAAAAAGCAAAAAGCAACCGGATTTCCATAATACTGAGAAGGAAGGGCTCCGTGCTTTATTTTTGTTTTCTGGAAGAAGAAAAGAAAGAAGAGAATAAGGATTAGTTGTAAGAAGTGTTAGAGGGTGGGGGGAAGGTGAGGTGTGGCTGGGGTAGGGAAAGGTGTGGCTGTTTGTGTGACACCATCCACCACAAAATTATCAGGCATCCTGGGTCTGGACCCAGCAAGAGGTAGCTGGGTGTATTTCTGTCAACTGACAGAATAACTTTGCATGTTCAGAACTAAGGGTAGGACAAGAGAAGGGTACAACCCAATAACCAGTCTACCCTGGAAACTGACTAAGGCTGAGTAGCCAATCACCTTTGATAACGCCAGTCATCACTATCTAGTCCAAAAGGGGACTGGCTAGAAAGCAAGGCCATGGACAGAGGCTACCTTCGATTCATTTCTGACTTTTGAGGAATCACTTTCCAGACATACAGGCCACTGGCCCTAAAGCCAGGCTTCCATTTGGAAAGAGTGGGGGTGGGGGATGGTTCTGCTTCTCTTAGCAGCCTCAGTGAGGCAAATGTT
>JAJEJO010050268.1:12065-85148 GCA_020662805.1 Glaucomys volans
TTAGGCACATACTTCCCCCATGCAATTTCCTGCAGACAAATCACACCTACGGAATCAGAGCCTCAGAGGGCCTCAGAGGAACCTATAACTTTACTGGGTCTTTAGGTAATTCTCATAACACAGGCAGGGCTCCCAAACTCAAGGGCTAACCCAGAAAGCCAGACAAGTAAGGTGAGTAACACAAGTGAATGAAGCAAGCTGGGGCAGAAGAGGTGCTGCTTTACAAGCTGGAAAGCATGTGTCCCCTGGGAAGCAGCCCTAGTTACCTCCAGTTGTTGCCACAAGGGAAAAAGAAGTTCAGTGTTCTCAGATAGGCCTGTATTTCCAGAGAAGTGCAAAATCACATTTGAAGTGAAATCTCCTGATCTTTAAAAGTTGGCCGTAGCCTAAATAAAACGTAATAAAACATAAATGTGATTTGGCTTGTGAGTTTCTGGTTAACAGTCACATTTGAAAACCACTGGTTTAAGGATCCATTTGAGCATCACTAAACTTTAGGGTGTCCTTGGCCATGCCTAAAATGACCCTGTTAGCCTCAGTCAACTTGGATGCAAAAGGAGCCAATGGCCTCCTAGATGCTAGATTGTAGCCCTCTGGCCACTTCCAGGAAGCAGGAGGAAAAACCCATTTTAAAGACCTTTTAAGGTAAACAATCCAGTCTCCCTTTCCTACTGTCAGGCCAGGAGCTGACAAGACAGCCCCCAGCACAAGAGGACACCCATCCTGGCAATACTTAGTAGAGTATTCTCTACTACAATGAGGGAATGGCTCACTGCTGTCCTGACTAATATTGCTAAAGTCCTTACAGATCCTCAGAGGAGTAGATTTTAGACTTCCAGTTCCTTCCCTTGCATTTCCAAAATCTACAGGAGGAACAAAACGCACATAATTCCAGAATATGATCACTCACACCTAAAACCTATATTTAAGAAGCAGAAAAGGAAAAGGCAGTGGGGATAACTCTCTGTAATTCTTTAATCTCTCCCTGCAGTAGCTCTTACAGTCATCAACAAAATCCTCCAATAGTGCTTTCCTGGTCAACCACTGGCTGCTGAGCACCATGACCTGAGTGTTAGCCCTTCCCAAGCAGAAAAAATGAAGAAGAGGCAAGAACACCCCGATCTCATGGTTGTCTCCACCTTCCCCTCACAGCTCCCCAGAGCCACAGCTTCAGACAAGTCCCATAAGGAGATTTGAAGACAAAAGGAAGAAGCAAGGAAAACACACAGCGTGGGGCTTGCTCCGGTGGCTTTGGTCTGCCATCCCCTTTGCCAGTCTTAGTGGGTTCAACACGCCATCCTGCAGGGCTATAGGAGCCAAAAGCAAAAAGAATTCAAAGCACAGGTCAAATTTTCAAAGTCCAAAGAAAGCAGAATTCTGGTAGAAGCTATTTGTAAGAATATCTCCAGAATGTAGTACCAGTGGGCCAATAAGGACCGCCATTACTTCACAACCAAACACTCATTTAGATTCAAGAACAGAAGGGGACAGATGCTGAGTATCCCTTGAGTACTAAGCGTTTTTAAATGATACCCTGGAGAGCAGAGGAGAGAAGAAACACCATTAATGCAAATGACTGAAACAAATGCCCCACTAGTGAATAGAGATCTTGCCTTGAACTTCCAAAACTTACTATCACAGATCCACCTTAAACCCCTTTCAAGAAGGCTCCCCATCCTCACTCCAACTCCCAGCACACTTGGAGATTCTGATTCAGCCAGTCAGAAAATCAATAATTTTTCAAAAGTTCTTCAGGTAAATCCTAGAATAAACAGGGCTTGGGAATCATGGGTCCAACCCATGAAATTCACAAAATGAAAACATGCAAGTCAAATGCCAAACAAGCCCATCTGGTTTCACTATTTAAGGAAAGGAAGCCCAAAAGGATGGCAATTTGTTATAAGTGGCCTGAAAAATGCATTTATTTTTTAAATACTTCCTCTCCTTGCAACAGTAAACTGAATTACAGCAGTCTAGCTCCATGGTGATACTTCTCCTGATTCCATTTGCAGAGGGAATTTAAAGTGGAAATGCTTTTCCAAAGGAAAGGCATACGAGGCCAAGCTCCTCAACGGTGCTCGCACTGGAGCAAGTACTGATGCTGAGAACTCTACATACATAGCCTCTCTCTCCACCTGTAAGGAAGGTGCAGCCATTCCCATTTTACAGGGGAAGAAGTAGCCTCGGGGAGATCTGAGCAACTTCCCCAGCTAGGAAGTACAGGGCTGTGAATTTAATGTACATCTGAGTCCAAAGTCTTTACCTGTAGCCTACAGTATGTTGCTTTCTGGAACCTTCCCATGCCCACATCTTTGCTTCAGTTTCTAGTTCTTTGAGCATCACTTAACATTCATCCTCTCTCTGCCAACCTCATTCCCTCAGTTCCTCTGCCAGGGCACTCCTGGTGCATGCAGGCATGGATGAGGACCCAGAAGGGGACAGAAGCCAAGTAGGAGACTGGGAGCTGTACGCAGGCTCCTCCTGGAATCTCCTGGTGAGGGGCGCCACTGAACCATAGATTCTGATTCACATGTCTGCAATGCAGAACTGAAGAACAGACGGTCCAACAGCAAGACAAGCCAGAAGCACAAGAAGAGAGGGCGCAGTTAAAAGCCATCAGGACCCCATAGACACACCCACCAGGAGAGTCCAATCCATGGCTGTGGAGGCAGCAGGGATTGTTGGTAGTCTGCATTTGCCTAGGTTTCTACTCTTTGGGCTGCTATACACTTCAGCCTTATGCAGCCACTGGCAAAAGAGCCCTGGGGATGACAAGAAAGTAGAGAGCACCTCTCTTTATAGCCACAACTACAGAGCCCAAGATCACCATGACCAAATTAGGACAGAAAGCCTGCATTGACGCACACACGGCCCCGGGGAGTCTGAGTGCTAGCGGATCCAATGCTGTCGAACAAAACGTGAAACCAAAGAAAACACCCAGCCACACAGAGCCCTTTGAATTGATGGCTTTGCTCCAGGGCTGTGAGTATGGAGAGAGAGGAGGGAGACAAAGCCGTGCTTTGGTAAATCTCAAAAGAGTTTCTAGGAATGCCATGCCCCAAATCCGGTGGGGCTGGGGAAGAGTTTGGGGAGTCCTGGTTGTTGAACTGTACTGAGTTATCATAGTGGGAAGTGGAGCTCCAGACTCACCCAGTCCTTGTCTTTAATCAAGTTAAATCCTAATGCAAAATTAATTCAGAGTAGAATTCAATTCTAATTGCAAGATGACAAAGAAAGGATTTTTATGATAAGTAGATGAGCCTAGGGCAATTTCAAGTGCAAGTGAGGTTTTTATTTATTTGTTGTTATTGTTTTATGTCCCATCATTTCACACACATTTTAGGGTTTTGTTTGGTGGAGGCAGGGGGGTGGTTAGATATGGAAATAGACAATAGTGACAAGACGCTGTCAGTGCAAGTGCCAGGTGCTCTGAGCTCATGGTGTCCACCACCCATACCAGAGAAGGTGCCTCATTCACTTGAGTGTGATCCCGCTGAAGACCAAGATTAAGAGTTCCACTATTATACTCTGCATTAAATACCCAACCCCACTCTCTCTGGAAATGGAAAATAAATGATAGATCTGTTCTTTCCTAATCTGCATGAAGAAAATATACCCCATCTAAAACCTGAAATCCCAGGGAGCCTAATATCCCATTTACACAAAATATTTATCAACTACTCACACGCTTTCAGATCTCTTGGGCAAAACTGCCAGTGACTCTGAACTTGGCTGCACATGAGAATCACCTGGGGAACAGTGTAAAATCCTGGCTTCTCCACCAATACTCTGCCACATTTGGTCCCTCCTAAGGTTTTTGAAACTTAGAACCACAGACCCTGGAAAAATCTTCAAAGCAAGTGAATTCTAAAATACTCCCGGAGGCAGATTTCCCTGATGTGAGGAGGACCATTTCCTTGATGCTCCACCTGCTTTGGTATTCTGGAATACGGTGACATATTGAATGCAGATACGGGTCCTTAGCACTCACGTAAGTTGTTATGTGGGTTAAGTTACTGCTGCATCTTTAATATTTTCTCGGGGTCAGTTGGTTGGTTGGTTTGGAGAGCAGAGTGGGGCTGGGAAATTTCTTCTTCCTTAAAATGATTTTAGAATGCTCAGCTAATTCTTGCAGAGAGGCACATGAGTCACGGTTTGCACATTCTATAGAGAAAGGAGAAGACAAGAAGACCAGGCAGACAGGGTCACCACATCACAAGGAGGCGAGGCTGAACCTGGGACCCGGGTGCAGCTCAGAGCCCTGAGCAGACTTTGGGAAATACACCACGATGGACAACTTTGTTCCACTGTTGGTGCCCTGTTGGTGGCTTTAGCAATACCCACTCCTGCACCCTAGAAGGAGGGTTCCCTAGGACAGAGTGGACATTCCCTAAGAAGAAAGTGAGGGCTGGAATGTGGGTCTCCAGCTGGAGCTCAGAGTGCCTCCATCACAGCATGATGAGCCCACTCCTCCTCTAGCAGACAGGAAGCCAGGAGGGGCCTCGAGGATGGGTCTAAACCTGGGAGGCAATCAGTGCAAACTTCAAGGAGATCTGAGTGCAGGTCAACTGGTTTTAAAAAATCATCATAATTTGAGCTTTAACCAAAATATGATTTAATTTTGTATTTGCAAAGTACTGAGGTCTGCTATACACACTTACCTTACCTGTCCTCCTCTCCCTAGAGGTTTCTGTCTGGGAGACTCACTGGGAAGAGGAAGGGGACAATCCAGCCCTCTGCCTGCTAATGACCCCCCAAATCACCTTGGCCCTGCACTGCAGTCACCCATGCCATTGGGCTGCACAGACCACATCTCTGATGACAGCGCATCCCATCCCTAGTTTGGACCTCAGTCATTCTCTCTCCCTCTGAGCCCCAGGCCAGTCACATAGTCACACCCTGTACATCTTCATGCAGTGTCCCACAAGCATCTCAAACTCAGCTTGTCAAAAATTGGCCACATGGCTTCTTCTGCACCTGTCTCATCTCCTACCTTCTTTCCCTTTGTTGGAGCACAGCCATTTGCTGGTCCTCGGTGCTCATCAGTTGCCTTGTCTAATTACCATCAAGGCCCTGGACCATTCCCCCTGCCTCCCATCCACTCTCTCAGCCACAAACCTCAACACCTCTTCCCTAGACCAAAGTGATTTACCTGACTCCCTCACTCCAGGGTCACCCCCTCTATATCATCCACCACACCACCATGATGGAGACATTTCTAAGAATTAATCAAATCAGGTCACCTCCCTTCTCAACCCCTTCCATAGCTGCCCACATCCTATAGCACCCAGAAGTCTAAACCCATCTGTCTTTTGGCTTCTTTCTCTCCCTCCATCCCCTGCTTCTCCCACCTCTCTTCTCCAGGAGGATGTTTACATTCAACATTCTTCCATGTTTCTCCATACTCATATCATCAAACACACACAGTCATTTCACTCATGCTGTCTCCCTCAACGACCCTTCACTGAAACCCCCAGGTTATTGGGTTTAGGTGTGATTTGATCTGGGGATGACTGTTGATATTCCCTGGTGTGGATATACCATAATTTCTTTACTCATTCTCCTATTTATGGGCATTCTCTTTAGTTTCCTCCCACTTTTTTGGCACTGAGATTGACGCCATTATAATCATCCTTGTACAAACATCTTTAGTACTGTTCTTCCCATGAGCTGTATTCCCAGGAGCAGGAATTGTTCTATGTTTCCTTGGATGGAGCCACATTACTGGGTGCATTTTCGTAACCCTCTTCACAGAAGCTGGGCTGAACTCTAACACAAATAGTGCCACCTTACTAAGTGGCTCTAACCTGGATGGTGGTCCAGTAATCCTCCCTGTTACCAAGGGGGGACATCACTGGGCAGTCAGGGTGAATAGACTATGACCTTGGAGCGAAACAAGGGATGCCTGAACTACACACTAAACTACAATGAGCTTGGGGGAAAGCAGAAGGAACAAGTTATTGGGGAAAAACAGAGGAAGGGACCCATGCCATTGTAATGGTGTCCTTGGCCAAGACCACTCATGGAACAATTGGGACATGAAAGAAGGATAATGCAGAATCTTCTAAAAACCCCTCTCTTCCAAAACCAATCCACACTATGAAAACAGGGTCCTGAGCAGCTCCCAGCATCCCATACACACATACACATGACTCTGCTTTCTTCTCTGTAATATAAAGAGACCATTAGTCCCTATTCCAGGAACCCAGCACTTCAGCCATCCAGTGGGAATATAATCCCTTAAAACTTCTGAAACACAAATCTACTCTTTTAGGCGAACCTCATAATTATTTTTTTCTTTTTTCAATTTACAACTCCTCTTCATTGTCCATCAGGTTTATAAAATGCCTTCTAAGAAGAGTCTACTGTGTTGGAAAGTATATGGTGTTGTCCCCTCAGTTACTCCTGGCTTGGCAGTGTCCTAAAGACTCTCTCAGACTTGCTCAGTCTCTGAATGGTCTACAGCTGCACTGGGCTCCTATACTTTGAGTCTCAGAGTGTCCAGTTCTAGCACTGCTAGACTTGGAGACAGTGATTCTGGTCCAGGTCCTATTCCAGGTCTTATTCCCACCCTATAACTTCCTTCACATACAATATAACAGGCCCCTTCTATCCACTGTCCAAACATTTTCTATTAAATTTTCTATTAAATAGAAAATTCAAAAAATAAACATAAACAAACAGTAAACAAAAAACAAACAAAAATAAACAGTATATAAGTGTTAAATTACATGTTGTTCTGAGTAGGATAATGAAATTTATCACCATCCCATCTAGGTTGTGAATCATCCCTTTGTCCAATGTATCCTCATTGTATATGCTACCTGCCCATTAATCATTTACTAGCCAACTCAGTTATTATTAGACTGACTATCACAATATTACAATGCTCATATATAATGTTCTGACTACTCACAGTTCCAATTATCCACCAGCGGTCTTGGTATTTTATCCCCAGAGAATAAGGGAAGATGACTATATTTTCTCTTATTTTCCTCTACTGACAAGATAAAGAAGAACCATTAGAGAATGGAGAAGTCCTAGAAATGGTGGAGCCACAGGATGGAAGGAACCTGTATTCCTGAATGACTTCATGGGGCAACCTGCCCCCCAAAGTGGACTGCAATGTGTTTACCCACTGAAAGTGGTGGCTGTTTATTCTAGAATCAGCCTGCTCTGATTAACACTGAGCAACCCACGAACAAAAGAGCAAGCCTATAACAGAAGAACAATGTTCATCCAATCTCGGGCCTTTCCCTACAAAATGCCTGATGGTTCTAGAACCCAAGTAGTAAGTGTACCTCACTGGTTACTGCCCCAGGTGCAGAAAGCCCCATCTACAATTAGAGCTGTCTGTAAAACACTGTGTCCAGCCAGCCCCGCACCATCTCTGCCATCCCATAGTTTCCCTACCCGAATCATGGAGTGTCTATGATCACAGAAGGAAAATGAAATATGACTCAAGGTGTCACCTTTCGAAGGGTGTTAGTGACTGTCAGCTAAAGTGATTCAAGCCCCGGAAAAACCCCTGTGTCCTTTTAACATCCAAAACGAATCCTCTTCACACCAGACATCAATGTTAAATAAACAGAGATTTCCATTAACCTGAACCTCTGTACATTTATTTTTAAAAAGCGGTGTCACTCTCCTTTAAATGAACATACTAATTAGTGTATTAATAAATAGCTGAATGGAATCAATGAGACATGTAATCAAGGTCTGACCGGGAGTCGGGGCCAGGTTGAGGGGGGTGGGGGAAGGAGAGGAGAGGAGAGGAAAGAATCTTATTAGCAGGTTTGCTGAGGAGGGACACGTAAAATCAATGCCTCACATGCAGCCAAGATGTGGCCAAAGTTGACAGTACGTGGAAAGCTAAGTGGTGGCCCCGCCTCCCCCTTTGACAGGAAAGCTCCTATGGAGAGTTAATGTGAGGAACAGGGAGGATGTTAATTGGGGCTGGAAAAGCCATTCCGAGATGATGTCCAAGATCACGGAACTTCTGTGCCAGAGACCTAACTCCTAGACCTTTATTTCAAATACTGAAAAAGAATGAGCTGAGGAGAGCTGGTTTAGTTCTCAGCAAACATTCATTCTTAAAGAGAAGGCAGAGTAGAAGCTGTTTTGGGGGGGTATTGTTAGTCTTTTACTCCACTCTGAAAATGCTGGCTCACAAGGAGTGGTTGTAAGAACCTGTCTCCAGATGTGGGGCATTGGGAAGTCAAGGGGTGACCTCTGCAAGCAGCCTTGGGGGAGGGGATAGGTGCTCTGCTCCTTCAGCAGCTCCCAATTTCCTGCAAACACCTCATAGCAGGAAGATTCTAGAAGGTGAGAAAAGGGAATTCCTTTGCAGGTATGAGGTTTCCAGCTGACAAGGGGATCTGATTACCTATACTCCTGCTACTAGAGCTCAGGTAAGCACTGAGGATCCATTTCCTCCATCTGGAGATACACCTCTTTGGGCTACAAGTCCCCAAACAGAAGAAATCTAGGTTTCCATTTATATCTCTGGAGATGAACATCAGGAGAAATACCCTCCTGCACAGTCAGTTGGGTGCCCAGGCCCCTCTCCTGCAGCTAGCTAAAGGATGCTGGCTGAAATAGACACTGTGTTAGACTGAAAGGGACTCAAAAAAGAAATCTCCTGGGCCCAGCACTTCCCACATCAAGCCCTCTAGTCAGGGAGATAGTACGGGCTCCTTATCCCTGGAAAGACTGCAGTGGGGCCCCACATTGTGAAAATAAGGCTCCTCTTCTTGCTGGAGAAGTCAGTCTGGGTGAACCTCACAAACTGTAAGCCTGGTGCTCCAGCCACCTCTCTCTGGCACCCTCATCCACACACATGATCTGGAAGCCACAGCAGAGTCTGCATCCTGAGGTCTACTTCTGCCAACACCAGGTGTGGCCTGTGACCCTGAGGGCCACATTTCCTGGAATGACAGTTAGGACACATTAAAGGAAATGTGCAGTCATGGGGGAGGCTGCACTCGGCCACCCCTGAGCTATTTTCCACATTACTGCTAATACATTTGGTCCCAGGGGGCTCAAAGCACTGCTGAACATCTCCAGGTTCCCCAGACCTGTCCAGACCCATCAGGAAAGCCAACAGGTGACATCCATCAGCTTGGGAGCAGAGCTTCCTGACAGGATCCACACAAATGAAAAGAAGAAGTAGGGGCCAGGTCCAGCTGTCCCTCAGACCAGTCTGAAACACAGACCCATGGAGCAACAGGGACACACAGGGCCTCTCTGTCTGGATTGAAAGGGTCTAGCAAAGTCCCCCTGTACCAATCATCATCCACTGAAATGCCACCATTGTCACATTGTTTCTTTGGGTCAAGGAGGATGCTCTCTTTCAACAACCTGTATCCACCTCCATCACCTCTGTTTCCTTGAGGCCAGGGGACTCTATGGAGAGCACTAAAAGAAGAGGAAAGAAGAAAGGGTACCAATGACAAGGTTCGCACTGGTGTACCTGGTTATTTAGTGTGAATTAGAGAATGCTGTGCCTTCTCGTCAACCAAAGCTTGGTGGGTAGAAGGTATCTTGGTGGAAGAAAAAGGCAACATTTTTCTGAGCAAAAAGATGCAGCAAGGCTTGGCCAATTGGACACAAGCAGAACAAGCTCTTACTTGCCCCTGGGTCACGGGTATGCCGACCACAGTATAGAGCATGGGAGATCATGTCTAAAGAGATAAGGCGAGAGGTAGAAAGAAGATATCTAATGGAGTACTTACAGAAAAAATTAATTACTTCTCAGTTTTGT
This sequence comes from Glaucomys volans, assembly GCA_020662805.1. NCBI lineage: Eukaryota > Metazoa > Chordata > Mammalia > Rodentia > Sciuridae > Glaucomys > Glaucomys volans. Next base: position 21,829 of record JAJEJO010050268.1, read on the forward strand.
CCAAATGGACCCATTTGGATAGAGATTAGAAGTACATACATAGGCATTGACATAGATATAGGTACAGATAAGATGACTATTTTCAAACCAAAAATATCAGGACACATACTCCAGGACTGGCATGGAATATCTGGAACCTGGGCTTTCCTAGGGAATACTGGGCTGTGATCACTTCAGAGGAAGAGTAGAGGTGGCTGGGCAGGAATCCCAGGGAGGGACAGTGTGCCAGTAAGATGCCTCCTTTCCTTTGGAGAAAGAGAAAAAGTGACAACTCTCCCCATGGTGTGCTCAGCAGTGGAAAGACTTCTCACTCAAGGATGGCTGACTCTGTTCACAGAGGCTTCATCATCTTCAAAATACACTAACACATTCAAAGCTCCCAGCTTTTGTTCCCTCTTCACAGTGGCTAATCACCTTTCTCCACAGTCAACCAGAGGTTCCTTCCTCTCTTAGCCAGAATGTTGCCGGAATAATGCAATATTTCAAGCTTAATAGTTTGTCATCATGCAGAGTCTTCACTGATTTCAGAGCTGAGGTACCTGGAAGAATGGCGCATGCTCTGACAACCAGGGTGTCTCAGGGCAAAAGACTCTGATTGGACAGCTGGCTACACACAGTGAGGACCAAGGAAGAAAATCTCAGAGGCCCTTACTATGTAGTTTGGGGCTATCTTTCCAGGCAATCAGGGCCTTGGACTGGAGACCCTGTATCCATCTCCATCCTTTTTATCTTTCTGATAAAAAAGGCTACTTCCTATACTTCCCTGTTGGATGCAGGTGAGCATATCCATGTGGACCCTGGGCACAATGAACACACCCCTCTGGTCTCTGATGGACCACTTCAGTTTTATAACTATGATGTAGGCACACATTAGCAGATACCTCATACTTGGATGCTTGGCAAAATGATCAGGTAGACTTCAAGTGATAACTACCCATTCATTATTTGCCATTGCTTTGAGCCAAGCGTCTCCTATCTGCTCTATCCTAAACCAAATTTAGTCTTGAGTGGCAAACTAGAAAAAAAAAAAAAAGTAACCATCATCATGGCCTGGAAAGAAAAGTTCATTATCTGAGATGTCTCTACAGGTCCAATAAAAATAATGTACATCTACATGTGTGCACTGGCAAATGGATGGGGAAATCGAGCACAGATTGGATGTATAAACATGGCTGCTAAATCTGGACTCTGGGGAAATTCTCGGTCTTCCAAAAATGAAGGAATTCCTGTAAATATTTTAAAATCTTTTTTAAGAGGTCATACTCAGAGGGAGAGCCAGGATTGATGTAATGGGAGTAGCCACCTGCTCTTCCTCTCTTCCCATTTGCTTGTAGAACCTCAAGGCAGTAGGCTCGTTGGAGCCCAGTGTTAGAAACAGATGTGACTATTTATAAACCAAGAAAACTGAAGTGTCCTAATCCAATGCAGGGTGGCGAGAAGAACTAACAAGGTTTAGAAACCTACGGAGCAGGAAATCGTTTCCGACAATATTATGGAGCATTTAATATTTGCCAAGCAGTGTACAAACTAGTTCCCAGGTATTATATCTTTTAATTGTCACAGCAGTCCTTCAGGTTATTTTATCCTCTTAATGATAAAAAAACAATATCAGAGGTGAATAACATGACCATGGTCACAGAATTAAAGGAACTAACATTTGATGATATCTGTACATTACAGTAGTCCCCCACTTATCCACAGGGGTTACCTTCAAAGACCCCATGTAGGTGCCTGAAACCACAAATTGTTCTGAACCCAACATGCACTATGTTTATTCCTATACATACATACTTATGATAAGGTTTAATTTAAAAATTGGGCACAGCTGGGCGCAGTGTCCATGCCTGTAATCCTAGTGGCTCGGGAGGCTGAGGCAGGAGGATCACGAGTTCAAAGCCAGCCTCAGCAACTTAGCAAGGCACTAAGCAACTCAGTGAGGCCCTGCTCCAAATATAATATAAAAAAGTACTTGGAATGTGGCTCAGCGGTTAAGTACCCCTGAGTTCAATCCCCAGTACTAATAATTTAAAAATAAAAATAAAAACTGGGCACAGTAAAAAATTAAATATAATTATTGATAATAAAATAGAATAAGTATAATGATGTACTGTATTAAAAGCAATGGAAATGTGGAAATGTGTGTGTGCACTCTCTCTTAAAATCTTGTTGTACTGTTCTCACCCTTCTTCTTGTGATGACATGAGATGATACATGCCTATACGATAAGATGAAGTGAGACAAATGATGTAGGTATCGCAATGCAGCATTAGGCTACCACATAAGAATTACTTATACACAGCACTACAGTACCATGACTGTCAGTCTGATAAATGAGTGGCTGCTAAGTGAGTAACGGGCAGGTAGCATACACAGTGTGGATACCAAGGACCATCCAGGAGGTTAAGAGTCTTCATCATGCTACTCAGAATAGGGCACAATTTTAAACTTACGAATTGTTTATTTCTGTAATTTTCCATTTAATATTTTTTGGATGACCATTAAGTACAAGTAACAGAAACAGCAGAAAGTGAAAACTGTGGATAAGGGGGCACTATTGTCCTTAAAAATACTATATTGTGACATGATAAATTGGTTTTAATCCATGCCGGGATGGTTGGTCAACATCTAGTGTGTTGTAATCAGAAATGCATACCAGGCGTGGTGGCACATGCCTGTAATCCCAGCAACTCAGGAGGCTGAGGCAAGAGGATCACAAGTTTAAGGTCATCCTGGGCAACTTAGTGAGACACTGTCTCAAGATAAAAAATGAAAAGGGCTGGGAATGTGGCTCAGTGGTAAAGTGCCCCTGCTCCTGGATCCCATCCCCAGTACCACATGCACGCACACAAATAAAAAGAAAGGAAGGAAGGAAGGGAGGGAAGGAGGGAGGGAGGGAGGAAGGAAGAGATATCCAAGGTGGTGAGTTGGCTTTTGAAAGCATTCCTTCAGTGTCTACTCTGAGTGTTTCAACCACACTTTCCCCAAAGGCACTACTGTGTTTGTTAAAGAGCCTAAGGGATGCTAGGAATAATTTTCAATGGGAAGTTAAATGGTGTCAAAGACCAATGATTGTTTAGAAATGCCATCTAGGAGTCTTGTGCCCTATGGACACAAGAATCTTGCAAACCCAGAGCCCTTTGGGGCTCTGTTTTTACCTAGAGCTCCATGAGTTCTGGGTTTCAGCTCTCAAAGAACTCTGCCCTCTGATTCCAGTAGAAGGTGATCTGAAACATGCACCCAAAGTGTGGCTATACCTGCCTCCAAAGCCTTCCCTCCCATAACCTCCACAGAACCAGAGCTGGTGCTTCACAGATCTTCTCACTTCCTGGCACATGCAGAAAATGGTAATATTGTTGCCACACCCCGGGGTCTCTGCCTGCCACATGCCCCGCATGCCCTTTGCCTGGGGCAGGGAGAGGGTGAGTTGAGGTGACCCACAAACTTCGCAGACTGGGGAGGACAGCAGGACCCTCTGAGCTTCAAGAACAGGCTGTGTGGCTATTCTGCCTACAGACTGATGAAGATGGGTAGAAGCCTAGTGACCAGCTTGCAGCAGAAGGTAGCAGAGGAGGGGGAGACACTCAACTGTCCCCACCTGTAATCACTGGAAGCTGAGCCACCAATAATCTGACCACTGGGCATGGCCAAATTGTCCCAGGTCAGGTGGTGCTGCAAGGCCTGTCTGCCTCCAAGGTCTGTCCTGGGTCTTAGGGGCTCCACAACTTCTTAGGCCCAAAGAAAGTGAATCAATGGTTATTTGTCAAATCCAAAAGCGACACTCTCCAGAAAATGCCATGCCAAAGGGTTCTGTCCTTGGTGCTACGCTGTTTCACATTTTTATCAGTAATTTGAATGGAGACTGGGAGTCACATTTATCAAATTTGCAGATGACAAATTTCAGGGCTTGTGAAGGTCAAATAATATAATATGAGAGCGGTTGTGTGGCATTATGGAAGGTTCAACCCTCTGAAGGGAATAACACAAAGTTTAAAGTATCTTGGCAGGATACAGGGTCAAAACTGGACCCTGGAAAGAAATTTTGTGTGATTAAAAAAAAAAGTTCAAAATTTCAATTTCAAAAATGAATGGATAAAATACCAGATGGCACAAGTTCATGTAAAACATACAAAATTGGAATGGGATGGGGCTGCCGCTAGTTCCTGGGGGAGCCTCTGACCAAGAACCCAGACACACAGATGACTTGACCTTGGACTTGTCTATCTCTGCCTGGTGCAGGCTATGACCTGTCAGGCTGACATGGAGATGGCCCTAACTATGACGTGGAAAGGCACTAAAGAGTAAGAATCCTCCATGTGCGCCACCAAAGTTGGGTTGTTCCCATTCCCTGCAAATGTTCTAACTTGCCAGCCCAGCCAGGATATTTGGCTCAGAGAAAATGGGTGGGAAGAGAGTTGGTGAAAGACTGAAATTGAAGATCTTCACAGATGATGGAAAGAGTGGGGGAGGGAGAACATGAAAATAGACAATCTACTGCCAATCAGCAATGTGTATGCCCTTAAAGAAAAATCTCTTTATTTCCATGAATTTCATTTTGATGTTCTCCTTTTTTTAATTTTTCACCTTTGTGGAATCTGAGAATTTTTCTGCCCAAGACAACAGGAAGTCAGCTAAGTTTAGTGGAGTTTTCGTGTAGAAAGGAAGTATTGGGAGCTCCTAGGTGCCTACTAGGAAATAGAGTAAGTCTGTAGACAAGACCTCAACTCACAGGATGCTCCACCTGCCATGCGTTAGGGAGCAGTAATAATTAAATGCAATGCAAGAATAGCATCACAGCACAGCCATCACCATATGCAGACTTCCCCCATGAAACTACTTCCAGCTTCCTGTATACTCAGGGATGTTGCAGGATATGTAATGCCCTCTACTGTCCTGACATTCTAATACTCCTCTTTTCAAGTACAGAAAACCCAGTCGAAGATGGAAAGGGAAGGAAGAAAATCAAACAACCTTACATTGGGTCCAAAGGGAGCCGTAACTGTGTGTGAGGCAACTCCTGCTTTTGAGAAATTTGCAATTAAGTAGATGGAAATGCCATCAATACAAGTCCATAAATCACAAATTACCAGGAAAATCTTGGCAACCTGGATTTTTCAACAGTCCGTAAGTAAACTACTGTCTTTGCACAAAAATGCTCGGACCTGGCCAATGCCTGGAAGATGGAGAAGGCTACTTGCAAAACTGATTAGCGGGTTAAAAACTCTTTCATGCCTACCAATATTTTAAAGTTTGCAAATATAAGTTTTAGGTGAAATGCCATTCTTTCAAAACAATATGTGCCAGGGAAATGTTATTTGACATTTCTAGAAAATTAGTTTCTATTTTTGGCCATGTGATATTCCTTAGGCTTTTTACTCTAGTTCTCATGAACACTCCAAAAATGAGCCTCATCAAATTGAAACGAGAACTCTTACATCACTTTAAATCCAAGAAGCAAATAAAATTCCATTTCACTTGATAATGATAGTAATATAAATACAGTTTATACAAATTACTTCATGAGTCTAAATATCTGCCAAGAAGGGCTAGTCTTGCTAATATTTAGTCCTGGAAGAAGGAATAAAGAACAGGAGGATGGACGGCAGCAAGTTCTTCATACATCAGGGCTGGGATCAGCAAAGTGTGCTTTCTCCCTCCACCCCAATGTCCAACTGGTGCTCACCAACAGCCCAAATTCTCTGTCCATTTTGCCCTGTGCCTGGTCAGCATTCTATGTCACAGAATTTGCCTCCTCTCTTGGATCTTCACATCTGACCATAGAACCAGTCACCTTCTGAAGACATCTGATAACCCCCCAGTCAATGAGAAGTCTCCAAAATGAAAAATAAGAAAAGGGTTCAAGGAAAGGGGAAATAATAGGATTCCCTACCTTTGTTGCAGGCTTGGGGACAGCCTTGGAGAGGACTCGGCGACCCCGTCCTGAAGGCCCCACTGCAGTGGAGAGGGTGCAGGGACTGTAACCAGGACACCCAGGGTGGTGTTCACTGCCCAAGTTCAGTCCTCCCCACAAGTCACTGTGGTTAGGTTACTTCCTTTCTTGGGGTCCCAGGTCCTGCCCTCTGTCCCCCTGTAAGGAAATGCTGTACCACCAGATAAACTGGGGGGAACTGCTGAGTTTCCTGAGATCAGAAGTGCAGTTACACCAATATATCATATACTGAGAACAGTTGAGAAATGAATAAGGCTAGGGACAGAGATGTGAGCAAGGAGGAACAGAAATCCTGCCACCTCTGAGGGACTCTTGAGAGGTGAACGCCCCAAACACCTCCCCTGCCCCACTCCTTTCCACAAGGGAGCCGGTGGATCAGCCATGGCTGTTCTCACAGCTCTGAGATATCCAGAAGCAATCCAGAGGACAGAGTAGATCCATCCTCCCAACTGCAACTTAACTGCAATTTTGCAGCTAAAGGTGCTCTTGGCTGAACACTCAGAGTCCCTCTCTCTAGAGGTCTGGTCTAAACAGACACCAGCTGTCAGAGGTCACCATTCCCCACACAGGTCTTATAACCTTCCACAGCACAGGGGGTGGAAAGAGTCTGTGTGGACTTGAAGAAGTTGGGTGTATTTCTCTCCTGAACTCTGCTCAAAGGAAATGGCCCACTTGCTACAATTCCTGTTTTCTGAACTTTAGGGAACCTAAAGTTTCACCTCCAGTCGCCTCCATTCCTCCTGCAGTGAACAGGGACCACGAAATTACAAAGATTCCCTCAGAATGCTAAGCACTTGACTCTAATATGTTAACCCCTTAGGTTTTTTCCCCTACATATTGGAAAGAGAAGGAATAAAAACTTCTTGAGTGTCTACCAACACTGGGCTGTGTTTGCTATTTTCATTCAAATATCTTCACCATAGATATGCAAAACAAAGGTACAAGGACCATCCTGTAGATCCTGTGACTCCCTGGAGAGACTGCCCCTCCTAAAGGTAGTCAAATAATAAAAATTTTCTTTAACACTCTTTAGACCAAGCCAAAGCTGACTAGTGGCTAGATCCTTCCCGTGGGCCTTGATTATATAGACTGACTCCTACCACCCAGGATGTGGAAGTAGACACACTAGACATCATTCCTCAAGGGTAAAGTCAAAATTTTAATCCCCATCTCTTAGCTCATGGTGGAGTTCATTTCACTAGACCATGCCATTTGGAGTGAGTATTCAGTGAACGTGGCAGGGCATGTACCAAGAAAGGGAACAAGCTCAGGTGCAGGCAAAGGTGGGCCTTTTGCCCCTGATGTCCTTATTAGAGTTTGCTCCATAAGAGCCAGAGTACTACTCAACCTCCTGGGACCATTCCTTTTCCCTTGGAAAATAGCAGGTATCTCATAGGGGCATCCTGGAGTGCTATCAGAACAATCTCAAGTAAATTGTTCAAGATGGTATGTTTAATTCAAAGCACTTGAAAATGTAAAAATCCACCTGTGGGTCTTCTTGCTTCTTCACCAAGATTCTGCCAGATCCCAATGTGAACCGCTGAAGTCTACAACTGGGACCAGAGTAAGCATGAGATAAAGCTTCCAGACACACAAGAGCCTCACATCTGCTGGCCTGCAGTCACCTCCATCTGCAAACTCCATATGGGCCTCAGTTCACCGTGGCCTCAGAACACCATGTCAGGGTGTTCATCTGACACCCACCCCAACCTGGCTCAGTCTGGATATTTCTACCTTCATAAACCTTCCACTAGCCACTCAAGCTGGACACCTGCAGGGCATCCCCAATCCCCACTTCCTTGCTCCCACCGCCTGCACCACCACATAGACCATCTGTCACTCTTGCTCCTCTGTACCTCTCAAATCTGACCTTTCCTCTCCTTTGCTGCCACCTTTGATCAACCCCCTCTGGGGTCTCCCCTGGGTTTCTAGAGTAACCTCACAGCCAACTTTCTCCATACAAACCCCACTGAGAACTGTCTACAATGTGAATCTGGTTGTGTTGATTGTCTTCCTTGGAAACCTTAGAGGCCCACCCACTGCCTGCCAAATAAATCCCTTAGCTGGACACTTACATAGGTCCTGACGCAGCCTCTGCCACACATTGCACTGGGCCTTGAACTACTGCAGGTGGCCCCAGGGCTGTGCTCTTTCACCCCCTTACCTATCAGTGCTGCTCCTCCACCTGAAACCTCTCCTCACAGTTGGATGCTCCCTTCTCCTGCAGGAGACCTTCTGCACACTCTGCATTTCATACCTGATAGGTGCCCATCTTACAATTCCCCGGGTACCCTCCTCATGCCCCAATCTCATGCCACATTGCATTTAAATTCTCTATTCACTTTTGTGCCAGGGACACACTGCACTGTGAGCTCCCTACTGACAGCAACCAGATCTTTCATCTCTGCCACCAACTCTAGCATGCACAGTACCTAGCACATAATGGGCCTCAACAAATACTGTCTGAACTGACCGATGGGTCAAGGTGGTTAATATTCCATAACATCACATCCAGCCTCTCTATCTAAATTAGATGGAAAACAGTGAAAAGTGGACATAGAGGAAGATCATGACCCCTTTTCTTTCTCCAAAGTCCCTGGCTTAACCTACTACTCCCAGTACTGGGACTCACCCCAACCCCCAATACCCACGCCTTTGTCTCTTGTGCTAACCCTTCCCTCCCACTGTTTCCTGCTATCCTAATTATACTCTCCTTTCTGACCCTGGGCAAGTGACTTTTACCCCTTACAGCTCTTCACCAAATCAGCAAACACAGGAGCTGGTAAAGGTGTCGTGGTGAGAGGCTCAGCTCAGTCTTCATTCTCTCTCTTGATCTTCTCTGACTTTGTGTGCAAATAGAATCTGTGTGTAAAGAGAATCTAGTGACACTCACCAGGTCCTTGAATATGTATGACCACATTCATGTTCACCTCCTGGCTGCAGATGGGGGACAGTGAGGGCTGATTTCCAGCTTTAAAGAAAGAGAAATTGAGGCCTAGGCCAGAAGGAACTCGCTGGAAGATATTCAGCAGACCTAGGATTAGAAGCTAGGTCTCCCTATTCCCTGGCCAGCACATAATACTTCTTCAATTGCTCTGAAAATGAAAACCTCAGGATTATTCTGCAGGAGGAAAAAAATTGGCCTGGAGAAGCTGCAGCCACAGTTTCCACAAGCTCCATTCAGAGGACACCATAACTTACATAAATGATTTCCTATTACACCACAATTGTCACTGCAACATGACAGTCTTTGCCGCTTCCTTGAAGTGTTCTCTTTGTTGTTCTTCTGTGCAAATTCCCCAGAAAGGAGAATCAAATATGGTCCAAGCAGGAAAACAAACCGCATGACACCCGCAGCCCCAGATTCCCCTTCCGCGCGACTCCACCTGAGCAGGACCAAAGAGAACGCGATGAAAAGTCCCCCGTGGGCCTGAGCCCTCTCCCACCTGCCCTCTTCCCAAGGCTCTGCTGTGTCCCTGCAAATAGGATTCCTCTTTAAAAAAAAAAAAAATGAAAGCCAACAGTTTATGAAGAAGAAATGAAGTGGCAATTTCCCAGCATGGCTGGGAATCAATACAAGCTGTTGTCAGGGTTTTCCTTTCAAAGGGTGGCTGCCACGCTTTTCCAAAGTCAAGAGCGACAGAGCTCCAAGCGCTTGACTTACAACTGCTTCATCATAGCGAGATATTTTTAATTTAAAACTCACTGCAGTTGGGTTCGAACTCAGCTGGGACTTGATTTACTGCTAATTCATTTCTCCGATTCCTATAATTCTAAACCCAGTCACCAAACAGTTTAATGCTGATAGAATCACCAGTGCAATGCTTTATGAATGGGCGCCAGGGGAATTTTGTTAGTAAGTGTGTGTTAGCAACTGTTATTCACTTTGGAATGGAGTGCAGTGCTTGGGCAGAGCATGGTGGTGGAGGCTCTGTAATTGGGCACGTGAGTTATTAGCAGGTGTCCCCAGGTGATCTAAACCAGATGCTACAGAAGTGATACCCTCCTTTACCCCAACTGTCTCCCTCTCACACACACACCCCTATGTAAAATGGATACTAGGCAGTGACAATATTCCCCATAGGAAATGCCTAACTTCTCTCTGGATCACTACCTAATGGTAAAAACCACGGATCCACAGTCTAATCAGAAACCCTTAGAACTCTCTACGGCAGCAAAGCCCACTCCTCACCATCAGGAAAAACTTTGTTTTAATCATTCAAAATTTAAGGGGATGTGTCTTAATTAACTCAAACCTCCTTTGTTAATTTGATCAAGAACCTTTATCCTTGTCAGTTATATTGAAACCTCTTATTCAATAAGTGTAGCTGGAAAAAAAATGGAGAAGGTGAAGGTCATTACTCACATATTTTGCAAATATCCATCTTGATCTATAATGAGGAAAAAAAAGTGCTACTTGTTGGAAACAAGTCCAGAATCTGTCAGAGTGGCATTCACACCTCTCGAAACAGTCCCTTTAGAAAATGGACACCTGACGGCAGATCACAGAGCCACAGTCACCCAGGTTTTGTGGGGATTCGGTCATTTCTGCGATTCTCAAAAGTAAATGACAAGGACAAGAGGCAGGTGGCACCTCTGAATGCTGGGCCTCACAGGTCTCCATTACACAATTCAGTGAGTTCATTTTCCTGTTTTTCTTTCCCCCCTCCAACCTAAACATAAACTTGAAAGTTTACAATTGAAGGCCAGCATCTCCCCAAATGCTTCCTGTCGAACACTTGTTCCAGACAGTCAGCAAGTTTAGTACCCCCACACAGGCAAATAAACTGAACAATGGCTGGCTAAGAATTAGCAGGCTTCAATGGCAGGTCTCCTTCATGCTAAACATGCCTACTGTGTGTGCATTTTGAATCTCCATGAGGAAGACACAACACAGGTGATTGCAGAACTTACTTGGCCCCAGCAATTTTTTCAGGGAAAGGGTGCCTTGTGGACTAATCTTTGGAATACCCTGGGAAATGCAGCGTGATCATTCCTTTCAATCTATTGACACCTAACCCACAGTAAGCTTTGCACAGAGAGCAAGACCAATTCCATGTCCATTCACGTGAAAACTCCACTGTGCCCTCCCTGCCCCCAAGCCACCATCACCCAGGACATGGTAGGGTGACTGATGAGCTCAGCCTGAACTGATCTTCAGCTTAATCCTCTGAAATAGGTCAGGCAGTCTGCCTTGATGTGCTCCAGTCCCAAGCCTGCTACACAGAAGGGTCCCGCCATGTTGGTCTGGATCACACTTCCCTGGTTTTGTTTTCGTAGTGCATTCCACTCCACCTTGTCTGCTCCATGTGTTCATTCTACATAGTCAGCAAATATTTATCAATCACCTCCAAGAGGATAGGCTCTAGGTTTAGCACTGAGTATAAAGAAAAGTAAGAAATGGTCCCTCTCAGTCTAAGACAAAAATACACAGCCATCCCTTGGTACCCACAGGAAATTGGTTGTAGGACTCCCCATAGAAACCAAAAACTGAAGATGCTCAGGACCCTAGAATAAAATGGTGTAGTATTTGCACATAACCTATGCATACTGTATACTTTATTGTCTCGTGATTACTTAAAATACCCAATACAATGGAAATGCTATATAAACAGTTGTTATATGGTATTGTTTAAGAAATAATGACAAGAACAAAAAGTCCATACGTATTCAATACAGACACAGTTTTGTTTATTATTTTCAATCCACAGTTCATTGACTCCTCAGGTGGGGAATTCACTAATATGGAGGGTCAGCTATACATAATTTCAATTGTCATCACTGCTACTCCAGCAGCAGCTTCTTTGCCATTATGAAAAAGTATGAATTGAGTTCCTGATTGCACAAGTGCCTGCTTCAGGCAGGGGCTGGCCCTACCCTCAGGAGCCAGAATGCTCAGCAAGACCTAGGTCTCCATGTCAGTGTGTTGTTCACATTGGTCAGCAGTCAAGGGCAAGTGCATTTAGGGTAGGAAGACAGGGGTTGGTATTTAATGGGGAAGGCAGCTGAGAGAGAGGGAGGTCTCAAGCATGGTGCAACCATCAGTCCTTTGCCCAGCCTGAACCTCAAGGGGCTTCATAGCACAAAAGTTAGGTTTTTGTTGTTGTTGTTGTTGTTGTTGTTGTTGTTTAATGCAGGGAAGGGCAGGGCTGGCTAGAAGCAATAACTTTTGGAAAATATTTAATGCATAAATGTACCCTGTTTGATTATATTCCCATGCTTAGAATATTTCTTAACACCAGGAAGGTAGCAGAGGTCATGTCCCTCAGTTAGCTGACATGCCTGGGATGTCCCCACACCACTCCATGCAGGCACTCTTGGGGTTCACATGCCAAAGTTAGGAAAACCTCTTGAAATCTGACTGATCTGACTGGCACTCATTCTGGATGTGGTTTCTATTGAGATATAAATTTGGGGACACAAAGTGTGGTTGGCTGGTGCTGCCATAGCTCTGTGAATTTGGGGGCTTCTTATTGGAGCATCCTGCCTCACGAAAGGTTCTGAAGAAACACGTGTTCTTTATGCAGAATCAGCCCCTTATCCCAGATTCCCAGCAGATGTACCTGTCCCTGATGCCCCTGATTTGTCCCCTGATCTGACAGGTCACCCACCCAGTGCTCTGCCCTGCTTCTCACCAGAATGGCCCCAGTGATGTCTCTTCTCTTATGCTCAATCTCTTGCTGTTTCTCTGCCTTTGGGGTAAAGGCAGGGCTCCTACAAGGGTCCCACTTTCAGGCTACACTAGCAGGATTCACAGAGGCCCTACCCTATGGACCTGAGCATGGAGCTTATCTTAACCTTGTATAGCCTCCTCCAACTGAAGGGGTTGAGTCCTCATGGGGTGGCCTCTGACCAGTGAGCTATAGCAGACAGGAAGGCCCCAAGATGAATGGCTGACTGTTCCTACCCCACACTCTGTTCTGAGACCCTGTGTTTCCATTGGGCCTCTTCTACATCCTGAGTGACCAAGCCAACAGCTGTGTTCCCGCCAAGCTTGACTAGCTTGGGAATATTTGTTTGCCTTCCTCGTATAGTCTGTCCCTTTCCCTTCACTAGCGCTTCCCCCCAACCCCACCCCTCAGTAAAGTGATATCACATGAGCTTCCAGGGAAGCCAGGCTGAGACTGGGGTGAGGGATAGACAGGCCTGGGTGCAAGCCCAGCCTCCCAGCTTTACCCAGAACATCTAATGTGTGTGAGAATTCCATGTGGAATCTCACTTGACAAGAGGACATACAGATTAAAATATATTTTAAGCCACTTACCTAGAATAACCCCCTCATTTTATAACTAGTGATGCTGAAACCCAAGCTCCTAAGGGACAAAGCTGGGATTACTACATTTACCTGTGTCCAGAGACTACCTCTTCCTACAACATCAGTGGGTTTTAAGCAAGAGAACATACAGGAATCTTCTGTGAACCTAAGAAAATGTGTGCATGCTTGAGAAAGGCAACTGCCTCCGAAAGGCAAGGGGCAGAATGGGGCAGGGGAACAACTGAGCAAAGTTGGGGGCTGGAGGTGGATGGGCCGCATGCCTGACACAATTCAGCTTGAGAACCTAGGGCTTGCACAATCCCCAGAACCCGGGACTTGGTGTCATTCGAAAGTTCAGCTGAAATTCCTCAGTCAAGAAGAAGACAAGTGGACGTTCCTATGTGCACATGTGAACCTCCTAGACTCAATCCAGTGTTTCTCAGTAGATTCCACAGCATGTCTACTTTGGTGGTCTCACAATCCCTTCTTGTGTGTTAAAGGTTCTGAGAAGTTCTTGCACAATGAACTTCTTTAGCTTTGCTTTACACCCAAGGTTTTTAACTTATCTGGCAGGGCAACTTTGGTGTGTGTTCCACCAATTCACATCCCCACAGAATAAACTTTGGGAAATTTTGTTCTCTTTCAGGCATCACTTACAGGAACAAGGCTGAGGAGATGGCAAGGGAGGAAATGAATGCCAGTGATCTCCGCAGTGTGAGCTGACGGCGAATGCAGACTGGTTCAAGTGCACGTCCAAGGTTCTGCCATCCCCACCCCAAGCCCTCCTCTTTTTCTGTACTCCCTCCATCTGAAGAAATCAATCTACCAGCCCTACTTGGTTTAATTTCCCTCCTCTTGATCTCAGGCTGAATCCAAGGCCCATCTATCCATCCTCTAGTTCTAGAAGGATGGCTCCTCATGGCCCCCAGGAAAATGAGCTGAGCTCACAAAAGAAGACTTCATGAGCATTAGACAGGAAACTGGTTGTAAGTAATGACCAGGAAAGCTTTGGAATGGCTGTGATTTTCCTTCCTAAATTCCCAGTATCTTTTCCTCCATTGCTTCTCTTCTCACACTTCATAATGAAAAGATTCTTCCCCGTAAAACCTCGAGAATCAATTGCACTAGGCCATGTTCAGCACGTTGACTGTGGAGACAAGATCCTCTTAGCTGGTGATCTGTTTTGTGTCGGAGTGACAAAACATCCTAAAATCCAATTTGCTGTTGAGAATCCTGGTTCATGGAGAAGACACTGTGTACAGGAGGGGGTGGCCAAAGCTAAGCAGTCCCAGGGGGGATGCCAACAATTCAAAACTCCTGTGGGGTTAAGTGAGTGCAGTTTCTGCCACTCCAACTGTGGCTCCTGAAGTGGTGATGGAACTCTAAATGTACCCCTTCTAGCCACCCCAAGTTTGGTGGAACTTTCACTCACTTTATAGCATAGAGAAGCCAAATAAATAATGCATGAAATAAAAGTTTACGTTCTGAAGGAAGGAGAAAACAAAAAACAACTAAACACCAGGACCTCACTTGTGACTTCTCCCTAAAATGTGCAGATCCGAGGGGCTGAGTTTTCAACCTGGCTTTGGGGTGGGACAGGACCCAATCTGGCCCAAGGTGCTCTCAGGACCTTACTGCCCATGCCATTGAGGTGTGACTCCTCATGACTCACCCCAGTCCATGTCATCTCAGGTCCTGATTCTTTTCTCGACACTCCTGGGGATCTGCTCAAATTTTGTTGAGCACTATAGGAAGAATTCCCCCTCCTCAGCCATTAGCACCAACTTCCAATGAGCCCTGCCCCCAAGCATGGCATGACAGCCATAGGTGTGGATGCTTTCTTGCCTCTGGATTTCAAATTCTAGTACCCTAGAGTTAGTGAATGAAAAAGAGAACAAGTACGGGGTGCCCATTTTGAGTAGCACAATGGTAAGAATCCTTGACCAAGAGTGAACTGCCATCTGAAGCTTCTCAACCTGGGGCCTGCAGCATCTCACGTAAGCTGTCTTCTCAGCCTAAGTTCCACAACCCCTGCCTCACACAATTACTTTCAGGAGCCAATGACAAAGCTCCATTTCCACAGCACCAGCATTTCCAAGCAGTCAGTAAGGAGAGCCAGACTCCTGCTACACTTAGAGCATTCAAGAATCAAAAGCAGAGATGGGGACTTCATTCATTCTCTCCTCCTTAATTTTTTCCAGGAGAAAATTGGAGATGCCAAATGAACTAACACTCACTCTCGGGAACAGAGCATTCTGCTGGAAAGACGCATGCAGCTTGACACCACAGTCAAGGATAAGACTCACCTCCCTTTGAGGAAAGGGGTTGGGGACATTGAGACTCAAAGAATAAATTTGGTCAAAGACAGTCCAAGGATGAAACTAGGGCCAGATATTCTCACCTGACCCCTGCACACTCCCCCAACATCAGTAGCATCTTGCTGAGAATATAGTTTGTCAGGTGGTCAGCAGCATAGTGACCAGGGGCCAGGTCAGGTTGCTTAGGGTTGAGCTGTGGCTCCACCACTTGGTTGCTGTGTGACCTTGGACAAAGTCCTTAGCCTCCCTCATCTCAGCGTCATCCTGGAAAACATGGAGATAGCCATTAGGAACTGCCTTTCTGGGCAGTTCTGAGGAATAAATGAGCTAACCTGTGTGAATTACTTAAATGATGTCTATCCCAAGTAAGCACTCCATAAATACCGGCCACCACCATCATTATTAATTAGTATTACTTCCCATTCCATTGTTTTCATAAGGACTAAAACCAATACTAATGTCCTCACAGTCTCTTCCCCTGGGAGACTGAGGCCATATGATCAGAGGACAGGGAGCCTCAGGCAGAGCTCCAGAGCTTTTCCTTCAATCTGCTTCATACTAACAGAGAAGCAGCCTGGTCCTCCTAGGACAAGGCCCCTGTTGAGGAACCAGGAGCCCTGGTCCCCCTTCCCTTTTAAGATCCATCCCTTACCACTTGGCAGCAAAGCCCCTCCAGTCTCACCACTGGCTCCACCTTCCTGCCACAACTAGAATGCTGCAGCCTGGGCAGCAAGGACAGGAAACCAAAGAGTAAGTCTGGACAGTGAGAGGGGATCAGGTGGGCTTTCTAGGGAGGGAGCAGTGGGAATCGTAGCTTTTAAAGAGAGAGTGTCCGCAGGGCTCTGTGTGGACCAAGCATTGCTCAATGGAGCCTACGGGGCAATTACCCTAATCATGTGCATCTCCCAAACAGCCTTTTGATTTATTAGCACGACATCTTTTTAAAATGCCGCTCTTAAATATAAATAACACTTAATCATCCAGCTGTCGTTAAATTCATGTTATATTGATTTCTTGGAGTGCCGCAAATTTGAAGGCAAATGGGCGGGCGGAAATGCGTATAAAGCCAAGAGGTGGATTAGCAAGGGGGCAGCGGGGAGCCAAGCAGGCATTGGAAGAAGAGGAAAGGGGTGCCATGGGAGAGAAATGAACCCTGTTCAGGAGCCCAGGGTCAGAACCAGCTTCACAATGGGTAGCATCAGACACAAACAAGAGGAGGGGAGAGGATGGCACATCTGTTGCACGGACTGAAAATCATAGTCAAGATTATGGTCGGCTTTCGGTAATGTTGCCGCCCCGTCATGGCCAGTCACAGAGCCACTCCAACAGGTCTCCGATGTGCATTGTCTGTGCAGTGCCTTCTCATGGTGAGAATGGGGAGAAGCAGCTAAGAAATGCCCCCTAGCTGGCTAGGAGGAGAGAGGCTAGCTGCAATTTCTTTGCATCAAAGCCAGGTGATAACTATGAGCTAAGAGTAGTTACTAACGCATCCCCCCAGCTCTCCCCACCTCAGACTGCTGCTGCCCTAGAAAGCCCCCACTCAATTCCCAGCAGCCCTCATTGTGATTAAAAGGATCCGGAGGCCAAGTGTAGGCAGAGTCTGCCTTGCAGATTTCCCTGTCTGCAGGGAGCTGGAGCTGGGGCTGCAAGAACAGCAGAGGCACAGAAAGAAGCAGCAGAAAGAAAACAAGTTGGCCACCTCGGATTCCTCCGGAAATGTTTGCAGAGCGTCAGTGGGCATCCAGGATGAAGTCCTGGAAGGACAGGGGAGAGCCCTGGGATGCCAGGGTGACCCACACCTGGTGTTCACAGGGAGCAGCAGAAACACGTTCCAGCAACAGTGAGGGGCGTGGAGAGGATCATTTGTGGCCGGGCCTTTTCCAGTGCGGCTGACTCCCTGCCTAGTAAGGAAGACCCCGGGGGAACTTGGACGGAAGGCATCAGAAGAGGGACGGAGGGAGAATGACAGTGTGGCATACTCCAGGGTTGGGCAGTTAAGCCAGGGGGAGCCGGGGAGAAGATGTACACCCAGCTTTACACAGATGTTAATTAATGCCTGACTTGGCCTAGAAACCAAACTGGTACCCTTAGAATAGTGCAGAAAACGTGGGGATTTTTTGAACCCTGGTGTTCCTCTCATAAGTAGCATAAGGAGTGTTGACTCGGCATTATAATGACAGATCCTGAGACTGCAAATACACGAGAAAGGAAAGAGAGGAGGGTGGGAAGCAGAGAAAGGAGCCAAGGTCTATAAGGGACAAATCGGGAAGATCTGCACCCCAACTTTTGCCCCTTCCAGGTCCCATGAGGCTGTTACACTGTTGCTGGAGCTCCCTATTTCTCCCGCAAACCATGTGCTGCTGTGTGCGCTGGTGGGACCTCCCTGTCCACACACTCAAGGGTATGCATGTGGAAATTGCAGTTTTCCACAGCCCAGAAGACAGAGGTGGACCCCCTATCACACATGGTTGGACGGATTGAACACATTTGACTGGACTCTGAGAACACGTGTGTCTATCTGCATGTGTGTGTGTGCGCACACCCACCATTCTTAAAAAGAAAAGAATATTTCTTCCTCCATGAACTGAACTCTTCCCATCCTGAGAGCTCTGCTTTATTCCATCTAGCCTTTTCAATCAATCAAAGGGCAGCTCGCACCGCACAGCAGGAATACAATCTCCCTCCTGGGGCGTCTGCTCTTCTCCCCAGCCTAGCCAGAAACCTTTGCAGGAACTGAAAAGTTTGAAAATAGAGCTGGGGGTGCAGAAAAACCCTCTATTTCCACACCCACCTTCAGGATTTATAAAAGCAACTCAAATTCTGTGCCTAGCACTGAGGCCTTCTTGTTCAAAAGAATGTTTGCTCCTTGTCCCTCACCTCCCGGAAGGCTTCCAACCTATTTTTCCCATTAGTGGGCTTGTGGGACACTCTGAACACATGATCTTATATAGAGGGTACAAGCCTATTCCTTTCTTGGGGTGGGGGTCAGGTTGCCCCAAAAGCCACCTCAAAGAGACAGCTATATAGAAGCTGTTATATGGATATTCAACCCTGAAATAATGAAATAATGTTTTGTTTGGATCTCCCACTCTTCTTAGAATAACTGAGCCCCTTAATGAGTTACTCTTAGACGCCCAAGATGGGGACTAAATAAATGCCCCTCTGGAACCTCAACTACCTCCTTCCTCCTCCAGGAAAAGTTTGAAAATGAGCAGCCTGTGAAACTCCAACCAGAGAGAAACGGAAAAGGAAAGCTTCAGGGAAATAAAACCTAGAAGCACTGGCTCTGGAGAGACTTTTGCACTCAGGAGCAGCCAGGGCTCTGGGGGAGGCTGCCAGACCCCAGCATGCCTTATAGGGTGGGCACTGCCCACGTGGTCATGAGACAGAGGACTTTCTTCCCTTCAAAGACTACACCCCTCTGGCTCCTGCTCCTAGGTCTTTTTCTCTCTCTCTCACACACCTCCAGAGGCATGTGTCAGGTGTTAGGCAGAGACAGGGGAAAGGGTAGGAAGGTGAGAGGAAGACCCAAGTCCTCAGTCCCCAAGCTCTGTCTGCTTATGTCTCCTAGAGACTGGGGATGTGAATAAGGTCAAATCTTTTAAGGAGGATCTGTCCCTGGCACACTCCCTAGACAAGCAACACACACCCCAGCGACGCGATGCTGAAGCCCCTTCCTGCCTGAAATCCCGGCGCATTCCCGGGAAGCAGTGCCACGCTTTGGAAAGGCGTTTGTGCTGCCTCTTACTGGGGAAACGCAGTGTCTTTTCCATATGCACCGCCCTACAGAACTGCAGCCCCATCCGCCTCTGTGGCCTCCTCCCGGTGCGCCCGGCCGCCACGCTCTCCAGATATCCGTCCAAATATCTGTCAGTCTGCCTCCCATTAAAATCTCAGGGTGTCCAAAGGCCATAGAGCAGCGATCACACTGGGCGGGTCTCCCAAGACCTCCCATGACTTCTCCGGTTTTTAAAACCAGCTAGAGATGAAAGGGGCTGGAACTGAAATATCACTCCCTCAGCCTGCCAGGGTGAGAGGGAGATCCATTCATACCCTGAATCCCACCCTGAAAGTCCTGGGTAAGAGAAGTCTGAGTCCAGGAACGTAAAAGAAGAAAGAACACGGGAAATCCCTGCTCCGGCCGCGCTGCACCTATGCCGGTGTCCAGGTGGGACGTGGGCAGGTGCGTGAGCGCAGTGTGTGCCTGTGTGTATTTGTGTGTGCGCTTATGCGTGTGTGCAATGGGATGGCTCCGGGGCAGCGAGGACTCCCGAACCGGACCGGGTATCTTCGCCTGAGCTACCCTCGCCACCCGCCCGGCCCGCGCCCCAGCCGACCGGCTCCTTACCTGGAAGCGCCGCGTTTCCCTCCTTCAGCGGGAGCGCCGCATTGACACTGCAGATGGTGCCTGTGCCGCTGCCTCTCGCCCTCCTCTGAACGTGTGCGTGTGCGCGCGTGTGGCTGCCTCCTCCAGCCCCAGCCCCGAACGCAAATACTCCACCGAGGCACAGGGAAGCCGGGAGCAGCAAAGGAAAGCGGAGGGGGCCAAATCAGAGCCTGCGGGGTTTGACAGCTCCTCTTGCAGCGTCCAAGGTGGGCGTAATGTCCAACAAAAAGGTCGGAAAATGTGGATCGATTCCAAGCACCCCTTTCCTCCACCTAGCCCCGGAGCCCAAGCAGCAGCGGCGGCTCTCAGGGGCTGCGGTGGCGACGCGGGGCTGCCCCCCTTCGTCCCCACCCCCGCGGGCTGAATGTCCTTGATGCCAAGCGGGCACAGCGGCGTCACTCCGCGCCGCCCATGCTCGCCCGGTCGGGCCGCTGCCCGGGCGCGGCGAGTGCACTGGGGACCCGCCGCGGAGCACTCTCGGCGCCTCTGCGTGCCTGGTTGGGCAGCGGCTGCCGCCCCCCGGCAGTCCGCGGCCAGTCGCGCCGCTGATGCCCCCGCCCCTGCCGAGGGACTCGCCGGGCAGTTCCCAGGGGCTGGGGCTGGGGGGCCGCAGGAGCCACCGGCTGCTCCCCTGGGAGGCGCGGGGCTGCAGCGGTGGCGGCAGCGGCGGCTGGCGCTGCGGCGGCCGAGAGCGCGGCCGCGGTCCGAGCCTGGCCTCCCGGGCGCGCCCCCGGCCCCCCGGGCGGGCTGCTTGCAAAGTTTGCAGGGGGCAGGGAGCGGGGCCGCCGCTGGCTCGGCCGCCGCCGGAGCTCCCGGGCTGCCTGCTGCCGCCGCGGCTCGCTGCTGCTGTGCATTGAAGCCCGGCCAAGCGCTGCAAAAACTCCAGCTGCCTGGCGCTCTCTGGGTCCTCCTCTCCTCCCTCCCGCCCTCCCTGCTTCCCTTCCTCCCTCCCCCGCCCCTCCCCCCCCCCCCTCCCCCCCCCGCCGCCCGCCGCCCGCCGCCCGCCGCCCGCCGCCGCTCCCTCTCTGGCTCGCTCTCGCTGGCTCGGAGCTCGCGGCTGACATCGAGACCGAGGGAGAACGGCCGGCAGAGGGGGCAGGGGGCGCCTCCCCACACGCACACGCCCGCCACCGCCGCGGGCTCGCCTGCTCTTCCCGGCGCCGATGTGTGCAGACACCCTCCTGGGTCCCCTCGGCCTGACCCGAGCCATCCTGACAGTGGTGATGTGGGGCAGAGGAGCGCATACATGGTAACGCCGGCGTACGAGGCGCACTTGGAGTGAGGCACATTCAGCCGCCTCCGAAGGTGGTGAGGTGGGCGCGGACGATCTGATCCAAGGGACCCTCAGGTGGTCAGAGCTGACACAGGCACTCGCTAACGCCAAGTATGCACGCATTTCTAATCAGATCCCCTTCAGCCCCCCTCCCAGAAGGCACCCCTATGCGGCACCCCAAGTGGCCCCGGACCAAGGACTGAAGGCCTGGGAGAGAGTGCATGAATGGCCAAGTGCCCAAGAGCGTCGTGTGGACTTGTCCAGTTATGTCTACATGAGGAGGCTGGCCTGGCTCATCTCTGAAACCCTAGACCCTAAACTACCTCCTCAACAGACAATGATGGTATCAGGGTAGTTTCAGAAAGACCCAAGAAAGAAATCAGAGGTGCTCTGGTTTGAAAAGCCTTCTGACAGGGAGGAAATAGGTGAAGACAGGAAGTGGAAACCTTTGTATAGACCCCCAGGAATATGCCCCACCCACCAAGAGAAATCTCAGGGGTGCCCACCTTATTTACTCAACTCCAAATGCATCCCTCATCCCTGCTCTTACAGTCCCAGAGAAGTGGCATGGTCTGCCCAGGATGGGCACCCATCAAAGATGACCTGCTAAAGAAGTCCATGGTTTTGTCTTCTCCCCTCATGTCCCTTCTTCAACCTAATTTTTCCTCACACCCAGAACTTCCTGCCCACTACTCTCCCTCCCATCCAAACATCTCAAAACCTTCTTATTAGGTGGGAATGATTGACAACCGCATAAATTCCCACACCTTCCTACAGAGGTTTTATTTTCACAGAAATCAAAGTTGTAAACTGGGGAGACTTTGAAAGGAGCTGTGAGATGACATGTTATACAAGTCCCGAGGTGGGCGGCACATGTGGGTCAGGCTGGGTTTACCCACACAAGACTTTGCTAAAACTGCTCTCACCATCCAGGAGGTGATGAATCAAACTAATCCGAGCAGGAGGAATCTAATGTTTGATTCTTTGGTTAAAGGGTATTCCGGGAGACAGCGTGGAGCCCTGTTAGTCTCCAGTTTTCCACTGAGTATTACATGACCCAGAAGGCAGCAAGGAGTCATCTTATTAGCTTACGTTAATACATTGATCTGGCTCCTCTCTTCTCAGAAACCCTGGATCCCAGACTCTAGATAAAGCACAATATCAAGTTAGTTTCAGAAGTAGAGAAACATATAACAAAATAACTCAATGCTGCTGCTTCTTTGACATCCTTCTGGGGCTGAGGAAGCCCTTCGGCCAAATGTCTGTCTATGCCTGAGTCCAGCAAGGCACCTTGGATGGAGAATTGAAGGTGGCCCCACCCCCAGGCTTGTAAGACTTGACTCCCTTGGTCTGGCCCCATGTCTAGCGGTGTCCACTAAAATCACAGCATGGGACTATCAGAGGCCATGCCCAGAGGTGACACCCAGGTAGTCCTACAGAAAACCCTAATGGATTGTTTAAGGAAGATTTATTACTAACTGTGTGTGCAGGGGAGCCTTGTCAATGCCTGGTTGCCACTGAGCTTTCAGGGAATGTCATAAAAAACACTGAAAGGAAGGGGAAGTAAGAAAACAGCCCTTGCTCCCTTCTCTGTCATTCCAGCGTGTAGTTTTAATACCACCTGATCTTTTTTCTGCTTCTTGTAACACGTGTGCGTGTGTGTGTGTGTGTGTGTGTGTGAGAGAGAGAATATAGCTGCAAGTTCCAGGTCCATTTCCTGATGGATGGACAGGAAGTCAAAGACCCTTTTTTTCAGAGGTGGCAAACAAAATGTGTTTATTATTCTTTATCTCCCGCCTAGCACGTGGTGTCATTTATTTTCATTCAGAGAAATGAATGCTGTGTGGTGTCTGAAGAGTAGTATCAGAGCTGAATGACGGGAAGAAGCGTGGGGAAGGCTGGACTGGCGATGGGCAGGTGAGGGACCCTACCTCACACTGCCTTTCCTTTCCTTCCATTGAATGGCACGGTGAAAGGCACGTGGAAGGGGTAGTGACAGTATCATGGAAGAGCAGGAAGGGTCAAACTACCCCCCCTTGGGGCTTGCTTATGGCCCATTGGACTTGCTCCCTCAGGTCTGAAGGATGGGATGAGGGGACAGAAGAGTCTCTGTGCTGTAACTGACCAGCTCTGTCACTTGGAGCAGGTCACATGCTCCCAGTGAGACTTCATCCCTCATCTGCCACACTTACCCCTGCAGTGGCAGTCAAGGAAAACACTATCTGTTGGTATTTTTTAAAACCCTAAGGTAAGGACACAGCCCATATGAGGATTTAGTATTGATTTTCAGATGAACATAGTTTGTTTCTTCTTTCTTTCTTTTTTCTTTCTTTCTTTCCCAAATGGCACATCACAATGAGGGCAGGCCCTCTGCTATTTTGACCCATCCCTGAAGAAAAACACTAGGGAAAGAAGAGCCATGTACTGGTTTGGGGAGCCATGTACACCCCAGCTCCAACACCTCGCCACCCACTGCCAGCTGGTGAGGGGGGAAGGGAGAGCTCCAGGGCAGCCTAGCTTTTCCCTGCGGGTCACCTGCTCTACCCCTAGGCTGTCATTGCCTGGCCCCCTGGCCACAAGAGGGAGAAGTAAATGGCATTTTGCTCCATAGACTCCTATTTTCTAAAAAGCCTATTTTTGTGAGATTTTGGTTGTGGGTTATTGCCAGGTTTGGGGAGAAAAGTACTGGGTCATCTCTCACAGCTGAATAAAAGGCCCAGATTTAATAGGAGGGAGAAGAAATCCTTGTTTTCCTAACTCAACTCTCCCCATTTTATTAGCCTGGGAACAGAGGTGCTGCTTTAAAGTCAGATTTGCCCGTTAAACAAATCGCCAGAACCTGGTGGTGCTAGAGAGAAATGTTTTCCCCAAGAACGGCCCCATGACTGGGCCTCCTACAGTGCTCGGGATAAAACCTCGGGCGGCCGGTGCTTGAAAACCTACATTGTGGCGCCACCTGCAGGAGAGCAAAAATATCAGCATTATCCCAAATCTCAGCCAGGAATGGGAGGGAAGAGGAGCCTGGCACAGTGAAGCTCCCTGCCCAAGCCAGGCCAGGGTTGCTGACTGAAAGAAGGATCCCGACTGCCCACTGACCCCTGCTTTCTGGAAGAGCTACCAGATGGCTTCCCTACAGGGAAGTATCCTCCTTGGAAGCTGCCATTTCTAGGGATCCATAGCAGCTCTAGAGACCGTCATTCAGACAAACTTATTCTTCCCAACCCAGGGATTCTGTCCTCAAGATACCAGGCCACAAGATAGTAACACAGGACTGCCCTTGGCAAAAGGCAGGGAGAGGAACATCCTCTTGTCCCTAACTGTAGGTGGAACCCTGTGGTGGGACAGTCTTAGCAGACTTGAACAGCCCCAGGTTTCACCAGCCCCTGGGTGTAAACAAGGATCAGATATTAGCATCTGCATCTGAATCTCAACCCCAGCATCTTCTGCTCTTCTAAGGCTTTGGCCCCCACTGCCAACCCCCTTTTTGTCTCCCCCATGATGTCAGAGACTTCCAGTGGAGATAGTGCATAAGAGCCAAGCATGTTATTCTCCGCAGGTCTCCTCACTGTGTCCAGTACTCATGAGCCCTTTGATGGGAGGACACCACCTAGCTGTAGTACCACACGTGGTCAGCTTTGCAGCTCTGTTGTGGCTTTCCAGTCCACACTGGAGGTGAGTGCCAAGATAAGGAGAGTCCCCCTTTCCCCTACCACAGAGAGATGGAGAATGCAGCTCTTTGTCCTCTAGGCTCCAAAACAGCTCCCATGCCTCTGATAGCCCAAGTCTTACTCCTTCTCTCCCCACAGCCCTTTGTCCACTACCACCTCTACAGAATCATTCCTTCTCTTTCAGCTAAGAAGCAAATTGATCTTTTCAATGGCAGAAACCAAAAGTCAGAGGAGGCAATGGGGTGAGGGGAGACGGGCAAGGAAAGGGCCTGACATAATTCCATTGGCCAGAATTAATAGTGTCCCAGATCTGGCCAGATCCATGTCCTGCTACAACAGAAATCATAAATATACATACTTCAGTGTGACCCTTCTTGTAGGTTTAATCCTAGAAAGTCCCACAGTCTGCCTGAATTCCAAGGACTGCATGCAGCTCAAGGCTCTTTCAGGAAGCCTCCCCACCTTGGCATGGCCCACTCACTTGCCAAGTGGTTTAAGTGAGACACTTGGTGCCTCTGGGATGCAAATAGCACAAAGGCCCCGAGTTGTTTTCCTGGTAGCGAGGATGGATTTATGTTGGTGGACTGAATGTTCTTGTCTGAAGCAGATGGGACATGAGTGACTGGGTGGTCTGAGTATAAACCAAGGCTCCAAAATGGCCCCAATGAGCCTCACCCATTGCTCTATTCATGCCTTCATGCAGACTCCTCCCACACTGAATCAGAGCTGACTTAAATGACCAAGAAATTGCTGCAGGAGTGACAGTGTGTCCGAAGCTAGGCCAAAGACATTCAAATGCCCAGCTTGGTCTTTGCATCACTCAGGAATGCCGCGGGGTAAGAAAGTGAGGCCACCAACAACAGCCAGCACCAAGTTGCCAGGCCCAAGAGTGAGCCAGCTTGGAAACAAACCCTCCAGCCCCAGTCAACTCTGCAGATGTAGCCAGCCTTCAACATCTTTCAGCTGAGGTCCAAGACATTGTGAAACACAAATGATATATTGCTTTATGATGATTTTTTATGCAGCAATACACAGTGAATATGTGCTTCCAGAGAGGAAATCATTCCCTGGCTTCATTTGCCTCTTAGTCTTATAATCTGAGTCCATTTGGCTTCAGAAAAAGAAGGACAAAAGGAGGCCTGTCTGATGTGTCATATTCCCATAGGAGGCAGGACTGGGCATCAATAGTTGTACTCCCAGGACCTCCCTTCAGGGCTCCAAGGTCAAGCCTCTTAGCACATTTCAGTGTGCTCAGTGAGAATGAGAAAACCCAGCCCTGGGGCTGGAAGGCATCAGCACACAGAATACTGAAGTCCAGCACTCCTGTGAAGTGGTCTTTCTTTGTGTCCAGGGTGTCAGTGATCAGAGACATCCAAGAATGTGCAGAAAGCATGCTGGTTGTGTGCATTTAGCAAGCTGTCTGGCTCCTGCCCTTGATGGAGAGCTTTCCGGAGGCCAGCTTGCTTGGGACCCTGGTGTCTGCAGAGCACCAGTCCCCATGGAGCCAAAACCTTTTCCATACATGGTCCTGACCCTCATCACACTGCAGGGCAGGAGAGAGATCCAAGGACACTTTTGTTGACAGAGAGTAACGCAAAAGGAGACTGAGACTGGAAGCTGATAGTCCAGTTTTTCCTCCCTCCAAATTTCCATGAGGACCTTCTTGCATAGCCTTCTCTCCTCAGTCCTCAGCAGAGGATGAGGATTAATAGGACCAAGGCCAACTCAAGGGTTGGGTGGCAGAGGAAGTAAAGAGGAAGAGGAAGAAGGACCAAAAGTTCCTGTCCTGAGTCAGAGTAGAAAGAGAGCCACAGATGGTTTCCTCAGGGAGGTTGTGGGGACAATGCTCGGGCCCAAGGTGACCTCTTCCCTCTTCAATGTCTCCACAGGACTCTGTCCTGACCCCATTCTCCTTCTGGCTCATTTTCCTTACCTCTGTTTTTAAAGTGCTTCTTTCCAAAACACAGGGGCTGACTGTGGATTTTGCAAGTGTGAGGTGTCCCTTGTGAAGTTCAGAGGGAGTAGTGACCACCAAAATCCCAAGGTCACCATGGTGTGTAGTGGCAAATGAAGGTTGGGGAGAGTCAACCATGCCCATCTCTCCCTAGCTCTTCTTTCGGTGGTTCTATGCTGGCAGTCGCAATCCAGCCATTGTCGAAGTATTTACACCTCAGCAATCAGTACACGCTACAAATCAGTACTTATTTTTGTGGAGACCCAGTTATTTAACACTTGCCAGCACACCACTGGTGAAGGCCAAAGACAAACAAGATACAGTAGGTCAATCCCCATCAGGCCTTCACAACTGGTCAGGAGACTTTTTCATGGGAACCCATCTTTACTTTTTGTTATTATAATAAAATGCCAGAGACTTGGTAACTTTATAAAGAAAAGCGGTTTATTTAGGTCACAGTTCTCAAGGTTCTAGGGCATAGTGCCTGCCTTAGCTCAGCTCTGGTAAGGACCTTGTGATGTATGGCATACAATCCCAAAGAGTGCATGTAAGAGGGAGAGATGACATCACCAGACAGGAAGCCAAAGAGAGTAGGGAGTAGCCAGGCTTATTCCCTTTTAACAACTGTTTTGTAAGAATTAACTGAGGGATCTCAAGAAAACCATAATCCATCCCTTCCCAGGGCAGTGCTGCCAATGACCTTGGAATCTCCCACTCAGCTCTGCCTCTTACAGATCCCACCACCTTGACACTGCATGCTGAGAGCTAAGCCTCCAACACAGGAACACTTGGAGGATGCCCTCAAACCACAGCCAAACCAGAGCACCATCAGGGGCACCAATAGCATCAGCCCAAATCAGTATTGTGATAGCCAGAGTTAGGGTTCTCTTCTGCCTTCACATTACCTCTTCATTATAAGAAAATGCAAAAATGTAAATACATACTGTTTCTATTAGCTGTTTTCCCCAAGTTCTATATTCAGGCAGCGTAATTCACATTTTTTCACATTAGAATCGAGAAGAAACACGATTCTCTTTCCCTGATAAGAAAACTGAGGCAAAGGATGTTCATCTGACCCAGCTCAGGTTACACAGGAAGCTCAAAATGTAAATGTGTTAATGCCTCTTATTCCCTTCCTCCACTTCAAACTTAAGATGGACACCCTGGGTTTGTCATAAATTCTGATTTCATTCCTTCCAAGCACTGCTGTTAAAATTATGGTCCACCCATACAGAAGAACACAGTACAGATGTTAAACAAAATGAGGCAAATGTACGTGTGCCACTCTGAAAAACAACAGCCAAAAGTGCAGAACAGTGTCTTGGGATAGACATTTGCATATTTTTAAGTATACGGAGGAGCGTGCTCATATCTACATAGGCTTATATATGCGGAGAACGTTCTGGAAGGTGCACAAAGAGGCTCAACAGCAGAAACCTCAGAGCAGGAGTCAGGGTGATATATATTTTATTGTTTTGTGGGATCCTTTGTTCTTTTTGACATTTTACCATGTGCAAATACTACATTCTCCATTTTTTGAAACAGCTCGTTAAAATATGAACAACAAAAAATACTGCTGCTAAAAGCATCTTCATCACACCGCCAGTCCTCTGTTCTCTCAATTCTCAAACCCAGCCAACCACTCCTCCACCCCATCTGTATCGGATTCAGGCTTGCCTTTGTTCTAGATTCCTACTCACGATCCACGTTGTTCCTCTGTTGTGAGCTGCAATGGAGGTCACACAGCAGCCTGCCTGTCCCCGCATGATGCGGTGAATGCCCCAGAGAGGACACCCTCATCTCTCATCTCCTAGAGACCTGCCAAAGCCTCCTTGGCCTGAGGACCCCTGTTTGGCACTAGACGGATTAGAAGGAGATTCAGGGCACCCTTTCCTATGCTAAAGCAAGTCAAAGTAAATATTCTTCTCCCCTGGGGTCCACACACTCATGGCAACCAACACCCAGAGACAGTAGGATGATGGCAGGAAACACTAGGTGACAACAGAAGAAAGCTAGGTATTGTTAATTCTTATCCGGAACTGTGTAGGGAGAGGTGAAGAAAGGCTGGAGACAGGCAAATATCATTCAAGCTTTGCAAAATGGAAAAAAAAATGCAAGTTCTGAAAACTAGAATCAAATGAGCTGGGCCTAGAAATGGAAGGAACCTGATTCTTTAGAGACTGATGTGGCCAATCACTAGGAGTAAGCCTGGAATCTATAAGCTGTAATGAAACATTGCATACTGGGTGGCTTTAACCACTAATGTTTATTTCTTTAGTTTTGGAGGCTGGAAGTCTGAGGTCGGTGCCAGCACCGACGGGTTCTTGGTGAAGACTCCCTTGACTCTGTTCCTGGTTATGTCCTCACATGGTTTTTCCTTGGTTCATGCAGGTGCTGGGGGTGGGGGCTCTCAATTGTCTCTTCCTCTTTTCTAAGGTCATTAATCCTATCATAGGTGGAAACTCCACCCTCAAACTTCATCTAACCCTCACCTCAAGGTTCATCGTCAAATGCCATCCACACTGGGGGATACAGCTTCAACATATGAATTTAGGGAAACTCTAACCTTCAGTTAACAGCAATCATGTCATTCTGTAAATCGACAAGCCTGTGAGGCTTTTAGGTTAAGGAAACATAAGAGAGAATATCTGAATCGCATGAATGCATTTGAGAGATAAATATTTTTTTTGGATTAGGGATTTAACCTAGAGGTGCCCTTTGTATTTTTTTTTAAATATTTTATTTAGAGTCAGGGTTTTGCTAAGTGGCTTAGGACCTCACTGAGTCGCTGAGGCTGGCTTTGAACTTATGATCCTCCTTGCTCAGTCTCCTGAGTCACTGGGATTACAGGCATGAGCCACCAAGCCCGGTTTGATACACTTTTAAATAAAATTCTCCTAGAACATGGGGCAACGCGGGATGGTAGATTAATTGACTCAATGGCTAAACCCCAAGGATGTTCATTAATGCATCAAAGACAACGTGAGGAAAGGCTTATTTTGGGATGTGTGTCAGAGCGCTGTTCCCTAACGAATCCTATTCTGCACATTTACTGATAACTTGGATAAAGGTAAAGGAGACATGTCATCAAATTTGTCTACAACTGTAGTAAAACGAAAACATTAAGCACAGTATTTACAATGCTTCTCCCTCCCAAGGAGAAAGGAAGCTTTGTTCAATATTGGGCATTTGTACACTTCTTTTATTATGATCTATCAAAATGTATAAGTGCATTCTACTGTCATGTACAACTAATTAGAACAAAAAAATTTAAAAATTTTTAAAATATATTGGGCATTTGTGGGGTAATACAGCATTGCAGCATTGACTTGGGGTATCATATTGAGGAATGCAAAAGGTCAAAGGAGCTAAACAGATCTATATTTGAAAATATACAGAGCTCTCCAGAAAGAAAAGGATTTGGTAATGGAGAGAAGTATACAGCAAGAGCCAGGGAGGGAAGCAGGAGGAAGAATGGGAACAGCAGGAAGGGCAAGTTGTGAGCACAGGAAACCCAGGGAGAGCTGAGCATGAGGTCAAGGATGAAGTCAGAACCGCAGAGTCAAAGGGTGAGAGGAAGCCAATGGGTGGACACGGAGCCCAGGAAACCCCTCTCTTCCTTGCTGTGAGCACCTTGTTCCCCAAGCACACATCCCCTGCCAGCGTTGTCCTGTGTGGAACCATCTCCAGTTATTTCCCCACTGGATGCTCGTATAACCCAGGTTTCTGAACATACTTTTTTTCCTTTAGTTTTCAAACCTGCCCTCCATCCCATGTACCCCATGGTCCCAAGTCTTTCTCCTTTGTGGGCCCAGACCGCTTTTTCCTTCCTTTTCACTAGGTGGTCTCTCCCTTCCCTGGGGGGTGTCTTTCTATTCCTCCATTCTTGCCCCTCTTTAGCCTCAGAAGCTTTCTAAGGACCTGAAAACCAGGTTGGGGTCTTAGTGACTCAGGAGGTCTCAGGTAATGGGTGCCACATCAGGGACTGGGGATATAGCTCAGTTGGTAGAATGCCTGCCTCACAAGCACAAGGCCCTGGGTTTAATCCCCAGAAATACACACACAGACACAAATATATATATACATACACACACATACACACATATGTATATATATTTATACATATATATTTTATACAATATATTATATATTGTATATATATTTATATATATTTGCATTTATATATATTTATGGGTGCCACATCAGGTGGCATCGTCTTCTCCACCAATTGTAAAATAAGGGACAGGTGGGTATTTGTCCTACCCTTGACCACACTAAGGACATTTGACACAATTTGTCTCAAATGACCTGAGCAATGGCACCCTCGTCTCTCCCCTGTGGAAAGATTCCATCATCAGACTCACGTCTCTGTGAGGGATCGTGCTTGCTTCTTCTGCAGGAGCTCCAGACATTCAGTCTGAGTGTCCCTTGGCCATTCCCAACCATGCTCCCTCCACACTGCCAGCAGTATTAACACCCACATCATTTTCTGCTGCAAACGAAACTGAAGCCGCCCATCTCTTCCTCCCCAGTGACATTGTCAACACCTTTCAGGTGTGGTCCTCATTTCACCTCCTGATACCTCACACTTATTCAGGCAAATAAACTAAAGGAAGAGAGAACACATCTTGAAAGAGAAAGGAAAGGAAGAGAGAGAGAGAAAAGAAAGAATGATAGGATGGTGACAATGACAAAAGGCATCTTCCAGACACCAAAACAGATACCACAGATTTCCATGAGTCTATAACGCCTTTTTTTTTGTATATTTCACTGTAATTGTACAGAAAAATATGCCAACAGGATATTTTGTATAACTCATATCATGTTTAGAAGCATCCATAAAAAAAAGAAAACATTCATGGGCTGCCTACCAGATGGCACTGTCTACAGATCAAAGCTGTTCCAGCCGTAGTTGCTACCCTCAGGGGTTTCCAGGTGAGTGGGGCCATAAACATAAGGATGGGTATGGTGTCGATGTAGACACAGCACCTGTGGCATGAGGCTATAAAGGAGAAAGTGTCATCCAGAAAGCCATTCTTGACTCTGATCATCATACCATGTTCAAATTTTAACTGTTCTTTTTCTTAATGAATAGGTCTCTATTCTTATAATGTTTTAAAACCCAATGAGAAATAGTAACATTAATATACAGTTTAAAACCCTAATGTTTTAAAACCCTAATGTTTTAAAGTGTAGACAGTTGATAACCAGTATTTAAAAAAAATTTTTTTTAGCTGCAGATGGACACAATCCCTTTATTTTGTATGTGGTGTCAAGAATTGAACCCAGTGCATCACGTGTGCTAGGCAAGCCCTCTACCATTGAGCTACAGCCCAGCCCCATAGCACAGTATTTCATTAGCCCATTGCACAGGAAGCTCATGGCGCTACCTTTTAGCATCCCCAGTTCATAAATATGGAAGTATTGGGGAACAAAGCCAAGGACTCAGATGAGTTGGTACTTCAGATCCACCCATTCTTTTGTATTCTCGTTACATAAACACGTTCTGAGCTCCTAGGATATGTCAGGTGCTGTACTAGGTGCTGGGGGCAAAGTGGGCATGGCAGAGGTCCTTGCTCATGTGCAATGTGCATTCTGGACAGAGGCAAGAATTAACAAGTTAAATGAAGGAACGAGATCATTTCTGGTTGTGGTAAGTCCTATGAAGAAAATGGAAGCTTGGTATAGTGGGAAGTGGAGCCTCACAGGTTAGGAATAACTCTGAGGTGAAGACATGTGAAGTGGGACTAAAAGGCCAGAAGGAGCCAGCCAGGCGAAAAGAACAGTAAACGGAGGAAGGAGGGGATTCAAAGGCCCTGAGGAGGGAGGGCTGTGTAGGAAGAATAATATTTGATTCTAAGGAAAGCAAGTTTTGAAAACCATTAAAGGATCAGTGTGGGCAGAACTGCACAAGGGAATAGATGGAGAAGCCATTATACTCAGCTACCCATGGAGTAGTATAATCAGGGAAGCTGACACAGAGGGGTTAGGAAAACCAATCCCAGTTCTAAAACGACCTTTGGGTCACATGACTTCTTACGCCATGTGGACTTAGCCTGGTTCCATTGAAGTTAGTGTGTAGACTAGGCACCCAAGGAAACCAGGAAATGGACTGAAGATGGAAGATGCTAATGAGAAATAGGGGCTGTGTCAGTTGGGAAGGCTTCTGTCTGCAAGCATCTTACACCATCTCACGGAAGCGGCATGGAGGTAGGTGGTTTCTGGTTCAGTGCAGGGATTCGGTGAGGTGGCCAGCAGCCAGTCTGCTTCAGCAAAGGAGCCATATCTCATCCTTAGCAAGTTGGCTATTTACCCTGGGACTTACCTCCTCATGGCCAGAAGAGGACTGGTCCCTCCACATTATCATACTTAAGATACACAGAGAGGAGAAGAGGGGTGACAGAGTGCCTTTTTGGAAGATCTCATCCTTTTAACAGCAAGTCAACTTCCTTGGAAAGCTCACATAGGTCTGATTGGCCAAAATGGGGTCACAGGGCTACTCTAAGCTGCAAGGGAGACTGGGAAAATGAATGTCCGAAAAAGAGGAATCACTAACATGGATTTAGACTAGCCAGACTAGCCAAGAGTCAGCGTCATCCCCTGCAGACACAATCAACATGGGAGCCTTGGAATGGAAGTCAGGGAATGTTGGGCCAGGGAAACTCAGGGCTACTCATCAAGACCCATATGGAAGGCAGGGAGGAGGAGAAGGAAGAAAGGCACTGGAATGGGAAGAACCAGGATCCTCAGTCAGAAGACATGGGTTACAATCCCAGCTCTGAGCTAAAGCAGTCTCAGTCACAGTTCTTCATCTACAACACAAGAGTGACAACAGCTACATGTCAAGCAGGCTATGAGGATCAGAGATTGCCAGAGTGGGCTGTGAGCGCCTAGCATCTGCCCACGACTGCATGGGGATGCAGGCAGAAAATGTAACTTTTGTCTCTATTTATTTTTCTCAGTCTTTAAAAATACATACAGTTGTGCATATATTATAATATACATAATACATTACAATAGCATATATATAACTCATAAATAAATACATGTGCATATGTTGGGAGTGCTCAAAAAATTTACTCATAAAGACCCAAAGTTTTTAAGTTTGGAAGCATGTTTTCAAGAATGGAATGCATCTAAAGTACCTAGTACTGGGCCCTCCAAAAACGCTGTCTCTGTTCTCCCTTTCAAATGTGTACGTATCATAATTTCTAATGGCAAGGACAGGCATCTGTCACAGTGCTTTCCAACTCCACTCACAAAAACTGTGTATCATGTGCTTATTTTGGCACCTTGAATCGCTCTCCCAGGAAAGAAGATTACAACATTGTACCATATAAACAGTTCCAAGGAGGCGTCTCCATCCTTCAGAATCCCAGTCCCTAGCGTCCCCTCTTTCCACCTGCTGTCCATCTTTGGAATTTTTCCTTGACTGGTGGGCACTTCCAGGAAGGGATACGAGAAAGCAAGGAGAGGAGAGGAAACAAAACCAGGCAGGGAGGTGACCTGCAGGCACAGGATGGAAAAGTCCCCTTTGGGAGGGGAGGGTTGAAACTCAAGATCTAGGCATTAACAGTGAAAGTCATTTCTCCCTGAGAACCCTGCCTCCCATTAGCAGAAAAATGAGAATTTCTGGCCTCTACTCTCCATCCGCCTCATCTTTCTCTGTAAGTACTCCAGACACTTCCATTTCTTCCTCCCAGCATCACCTCCATGGCAGGCAAGAGACAGAGATGGAAGGACACAACTGGAGGAACTGAATCACAGGGTCACTTAGTGGCTCCCCTAGGATATGCCCAGGAGTTCTAGCTTGTGATCCAAATCACTTTTCTTATTAAAAGCACAAAGATAAAACCTCTTTTATAAATCTGAGGCCCTCCATAGCATCCTTCACTATCAGTTCTTCCTGCTGGATAGACACTGTTCATTTATTTACCTTCACCCCCACTCCCCCAAAAGCTTTTGGGTTTGCCATTAAAAATCCACA
This sequence comes from Glaucomys volans, assembly GCA_020662805.1. Lineage (NCBI taxonomy): Eukaryota > Metazoa > Chordata > Mammalia > Rodentia > Sciuridae > Glaucomys > Glaucomys volans. Next base: position 56,618 of record JAJEJO010050268.1, read on the forward strand.
TTAAATTCTCACTGAACAATTTGACTGGGTTCCCTTTAAAAGAGCTGCTGATAAAGGAATAAACTTGCTGAAGGAATAGGAAAGAAGCTTCCAGAACAGCGTAGTCCTTTATACTGTGGTTGTCCAGGCTGAAGCCCCTCTCAAATGAATTGAGAGATAATGCTAATGGAATCACACATGTGACTAGATCAGGGGCTGCCACAGGAAGATAAATGCCAATGCAGGGCTAAGGCAGTTAATCAGAAATAAACCTCCTACATGTCTATTTTTATTTTTTTCCTGAAAAGGTGGGGGGGGGGGATAAAAGCCAAGACCTTCCTTAGTTGGCACAGATACTATTTCACTTGCCTTGATGCTATTTTTTCCAAATAATTTGGTGGAGAGCTCCTCCCCCCCACACACACATCTCTGAAAGCAAATTAAATTAGGAAGAGTGACCCACCCACCTATGTTTACGGTGACAGGAATGACACCATGGCAAACGTCTCAGAAGATAAACCACACACAGATTAATTCCTGGAAATGATATAGTGCTTATCTGTTTTGTTTAGGCTCAATTTTAACAAGATAAAATCACTGGGCCCTGTGATCTGCCACGGGTGAAGCTGTTTACCCGCACAATTGACATGCAACGTGGGCTGTTGTGGAATATAAATTAGCATGTGGCAGCTGGTAGTTGCCTGCTTTCCTTACCCAGCTCCAACCTGGCTGGGTTAGTCACACCCTCGGAGAACAGGTCTGAAGTCTCACTCAGGGAAAAAACAGCCATATCACAAAAATTGGTTATCTTTTAGGTCTCATGGTATGTCCTGACCCATTCTAAAATTAAAGAAATAGAGTTACACCTCCCCAGGTGGCCAGGGTCACCTTGGGTGCATCTATCAGAGCTTGCTTCTATGAGTAACAGGAATGGATTCCACCTTCCTCTCTTAGGCAAAAATGGAACGTAACTGGAAAAACATCAGGACTCAGAAAAGTGGAAAGTCAGGAAGTTCTGGAGAGTGACCAATGAGACCACCAGCAAGTCCACTCTGCAGGGACAAGCTGGTCTAGTGCTGCTACAGCACAGGAAAGCAAAGTGGCCTCCACATAGCAGCTCAGGAGACAGAGCCCCAGGAGGTGGATCCAAAGGATGGAGTCTAAGGCGTGTGTGTGTCCAGCACAGCTCACTGGAGGGCGGAAGGGGCTGTGCTCTTTCAATTGCTAGAGAGAGATAACCAAGTGCTATCTGCCAAAAAGTGCCACACAATAGGAGAGTCCCCAAAAGAGAGATTAGGTGCTCCTAAAAACAGGTTGGATGGGAGGCACCCCAAAACTGACCAGCGGCTGCTACACCAGGCCTACAAAACATCTGTTTGAGAATCCCATGTTGTCTGAGCATCAGGTGGGAGGCAGTCTAGAGAAAGAGCTTGGCTGATGAGTCAGGAGGTGTTGACCTACATTGGGATTTACTAGGTAAAGCCATTTTCTTCAAGTTCATTGTTACGGATTTAACTGTAGCCCCCCGCAAATTTATATGCCGAACTTCTCAAGCCCCACTGCCTCGGAATGTGATCTTAGTTGGAAATAGGATCATTGCAGATGCAATTAGTTAAGATGATGTCATCCTGGAGTAGGTGGGCTCCTAATCCTCTTTGACTGGTGTCCTCATAAGTGGGAAATTTAGACCATGGTACACACAGGGAGAACTCTGTTCTCTGTAATTGGAGTTATTCTGTCATAAACCAAGGAAGCACCCAAGGCGAAGAGAAAAGCTTGCTAGCATGACCCTGCCAACAGCTTGAGCTTGGACTTCTTGCCCCTAGACTGTGGAACAATAAATATCTATTCACAAAAGTTACTCAGTTTGTGGTACTTTGTTATAGGCTTCCCTGGGAAACTAATACATTTTCTTTTATAAGGTGATACTGTTGGATTAGACGTGTAGCTTTCAAACTATTTGAGTGTTAACTTGACTTTGAACTTGGATCTGGCAGCACCCTTTGAAAACCATGGGGCCAAGTGATCGCTAAGGTCCCTTCAGCTGTCATTCTTTATATTAAAGTCCTTTTCAATTTTGATAAAGGATTATTCAGAATTCTGGAAAGAATGTTCCAGAATTCAACAAAGAGTGTTCTCCAGCTGAGTGGAAGACTAGTTCCCTGCCTGACCCCATGCAGATCCCCATCCACACATACCCACTCAGTTTCATCAGGCACTGAGCCCTAGGAAGAGAGGCTGCTCCATCCATAAGCCAGAAAGTATGGAGATTTCTTGGTCTAGTCCAGTGACATTTCCACTCATATATATATATGTCTTTTCTGAGCTTGGATATCAGAGATCCAAGTCCCATTTTAGACCATGGCCATCTGCTCAAGCTCCCCGGTAGATCCAGCCAGTTGAAAGACTCTGTCACCAATCATTCCCTTACCTCCCTGCATGACTCCCAGCATCCAGTGGTGCAGTCCAACACCTCAAAGAACAATACACACCACTTTGAAATTATTACTGTGTGCTAGTTTTTCATCTTTAAACAGAGAAAGAAGGATCATGATATCACCAATATTTGGGGGGTAGGGTACGAGGCATCATACCAGGTTTGATTACATGTCTATCAGAATTCTCTATGTGGGAAGATTATGTTGTAGGGACTGGTTTACTGATTATTCGTATGTCTCCCATACTACACTAGAGGGCCATAAGAATGGGGACCATTGTGCTTATCAGTTTTGAAACCTCAGATACAAATGGATAAATCATTAAGTGCTATGAAGACATGAATAGCTACCTCCTCCCTGAGGCTCATATTATATTATAACCTAGAAAGGCATACATTCACAACATCCAGACCCTAAGTCACAGGAGGGAGAGACCTTGTCCTGACAGACTTGCTCAACTTGACTCTGTCACAACCTTAATCGATAGGTGATCCTAAGACAAAGATAAAGAGGCTGCTGATCTCCCTCCCCCCAAATATAAAATTGATCCATTCATTCATAGACAGTTTGAAAAGTAGTGAAATGAACATATTTATGTACTCCACCTCTACCCCCAAATTACCTTTTTTCCACATTCATAGATGTCATGAAGTTCCACTAGATTCTAGATACTTCAGTATGCCTCTCCTCAGAATAGAACATTATCTACACACCTATAGTATCATTATCACATGTATAAAATTAATAATCCTATAAAAATTATCTACCATCCAATTTTCACTGCTTTATAGTTGTGTTTTATAGCTCTTGTATTCAGAACATGTTTTATAGTTGTTGCTGTAGCTTTTTGCAGCCAAGATTCCAAGTTCACACATTGTATTTGGTTGTAGCATCTCTTTCCTCCAAGACGGTCCTCCAACTTCTTTCTTCATGACCTTGTCTTTGTGAAAAACCCAACCTGATGGTTTTATGGTATGCTTTACATTCCTGACTGCTTCCCCCATGGTGCTCTTTAACCTGTTCCTCCATTCCCTAGAGGTGGCTGCCAGCTTGACCTACGAAAAACCTCTTGAGTGCAGACTTCAGTTTAAGAAATAAATAGGACTGAACATTCACAGGGTCTCTCTCCACAAAATGCAGGCTCCATGCCAGCACTTCCGCTATGACACAGCCACATAATGTCCAGTCTTGCTGAGCCATTGCTCCAGGACATTGGAAAGCAGTACTGAATCTTTCCAAAGCCTGGTACCTTTGAGGTTGGAGTGAACAGCTGGAAACATACATAACACCCCATAAAAGATTATGAAGATTTAAAGGTTTCTCAGTGATTTATGTCTCTTTAATTAAGAACTTTTAAGCTTTAATTAAAAAGTTACAGAAGTTGTCTTTATTTCTGAAAAATGTGTTTATGGTTGACTGCTTGAGCGAATTAAATGGCATCAGACCCCTGAGTTGGTTCCATGCTAGAGTCCTTGAGCTCATTTTCAGGGAAGGGGGAAGGAGGTCAGTGAGAAATGCCATTAAAATGGGAGGCTGTGACAACTTTCATTACTTTTTGATGATCGTGCAATAATTTTTCGTGATAAATCATCTCATTACATCTACAAACTTGGAAGCAGAATCTAAATGCCAAGGTCCTGAAAAACAAAACACATATAGACACATACATTGGAATGTGGTTTTAAAGGGATCCGTCTTCTCTCTGAGGATACAGAAAAAAGTTTATATTTTATGACTAACTTCAGATGGGGTCTCAGTTCCTACTATGTTTGGTGTGCAGTTGAGCATGGTCTCTCACCAATTATTTATTCATTCATATATTTATTTATTCCCTTTTTCTCCCCTTTCTCAATCCTGTTACCTTGATCACTGACCACCATTCTAATGAGGTGAATGAAATTTATTTATTCATTTGCATTCTTACAAAATATGTATACCTTTTATGCATTTAATGTGGATTTCCATGTACAGTCAACCAACACCAGCATCCACTTCTGAAACTAGGCATGGCCCCAGACTGGCTGATCATCTGTCACATGGGGTTATCCAGGATGGAGATACCTTCCTGGATTCCCTATTCAGGTTTATAATCCCCTTCCTTTGAATTCTCATTGGAATTTATTTTAATAATAATTCACTTTAATTTTTCCCTATCCTGCTTTGAATTATATTATTTATGTCTGTGCCTATCTTTCCTATTAGGGTTTTGACTTCTTACAAGGCCACGCCTCATCTCTCTGGACCCCACCCTGGCAGAAATTAGTACACCAGCATTAGTACCTCTACTCTATCATGAGCAGAATTGTTCCAAAATATCTAAATCATTCTGTTCCATTTTTTAAGCAAACTATGTCACTTTCCTTTACTAAATTGTAAATCCTAGTGACCATAATTTGGTCATCTCTTTTTTTCTTTTGTTATACTAGCATTACATCAAAGAATTGATTCAACCAGACTCCTAATTCATGACACATTCAATCCCACATAAATTCTCACCAATTATTTATTTATTCATGTATTTATTTGTTTTCTTTTTCTCTCCTTTCCCAATCCTGTTACCTTGATCACTGACAGCCATTCTAATGAAGTCAATGAAATTCTTTTATTTATTTGCATTCTTACAAAATGTGTATACCTTTTGTGCATTTAAAATTTTAATTTGCTTCATTCTGTTTCTTACTCTTTTTACTCAGTATTATGCTTTGGAGTCCCATGTTTCTACATGTATTTCCAGTCTATAACTTTTAACCACTACTTAGGATTCCATGGTCTGCTTCTATTGCATTTTACACCTTTCACTCCCCATTGAGGGGCACCCAGATTTCTTCTCACTCTGCTTGGGTCCCTGTGGAATGTATATCCAGCAATGGAATTTCTGGGTCATGGGGTTAACAGATATTTATGACTAAGTTGTGCCATTTTGCCCTTAAAAACATCTGTGGCAAGCCAGGTGCAGTGGCTCATGCCTGTGATCCCAGTGACTTAGGAGGCTGAGATGGGAGGAGCGCATGTTTGAGGCCAGCTGCAGCAACTTGGCAAAACCCTGTCTAGGAAAAAAATAAATAAAAGGGCTGGGGATGTAGATTAGTGGTAAAGCACCCCTGAGTTAAATCGCCAGTACAAATATATAAATACATAATGAGTGAAACAGACATTATTGCCTCATGTACATGTATTACTGCATGACCAATACAATCCTATAATATGTGTAGGCTTTTTTTTTTTTCACACTGACCTTATCTTATATGTACATTTTCTGTATGATCTATCAAAATGTATAAATTCATTCTACTCTCATGTACAACTAATTAGAACAAACAAAATAATTTTTAAAAAGAATATCTTTACAATGTACACCCTTACTGGTGGTAAAGGAGAATTTTCCATGTTTCTGCACTCCCAAAGAGCACCATCCAACTTTCCAATTTTTATCAGTTTGATAGACTAAAGTGCTATCTTAATTTTCATTGAAAAAAATAGATTTGGATTACCTCTACATACACTTGTTAGCATTTTGAGTTCCCTCTTCTATAATTTGCCTGTTCCTAACCTATGCTCATGTTTTATTGGGGGTTCTTATCTTTTGCTTGTTGACTTGCAAGAATTTCCTATGAATTCCAGACAATAGCTTTTTGTTCATTCAGTCACAGCAAAACATCTCCCCATTGTCATCTGCTAGCTAACTGTCCATGGTATCTTTCATACAACAGAAATTAAAATTTTTGATGTGAATATAATTAAATACAACAGTTTCTTTCTAATATTTTAAATTTTGTTGAAGAACTTCTGCCTTAGGTCACAAGGTTGTCCTCTAAACCTTACAGTTTATTCTTTCTACTTAAGTCCTTAATATTCTAGTTCTCCCATGTGCATGGCATTACCTAGGAATCTAGTTAATGCTCCTCCCTCTGTACTGAGTAGATGTACCCAAGTTCATTAATTGACCCACTTTCTTCTCCTCGTTAGAGAGTCACCTGCACTGCCTCTGAGTTCTCACCTCCACAGAGGGGTCTCTCTGGGCTACTCTGATCCACTGATCTTTGTCCTTGTCCTACAACTCCACTGTGTCTTTCTAATATGTCTTGATGTCTGCTAGGTGTCCCTAGTTACTCCTCTCTTTCCAGGTTGATCTGGTATTGTGGTTGGATCATTACCTTCCATGTACATCTGAGAGTAGATTATTAAGGTCCTTAAATCAATTGGAACTTAGATTCAAAATTGCAATAAATTGTTTACTTGGGCTTGAACTCACATCTTTAATATGCTGAAATCCTATATTTGGGTACTGCATTTGTCTTTTATCCAGACCAACTTTTCTGGACCTTATGACAGTATTAACTTTTTCTCTGAAAAGGTCTCAGGTATTCTTAATTCCTGATTAGTTCTTATGCTAATGAGAATGCCCTGTTTTAAAATATTTCATATTTCATTATAGTTGTTAGAAAAATTTTGTTACATGTAGATCTGAGATCCAGAAACATTCTGTTTATTCTAATAGTTTTTCTTGTGTTTTCAAGGTAAATGATCATATTGTCTGCAGGTGATCATTTTTCTCTCTTCCTTCTGGCTCTTAGGCCTCTCATTTCTTTTCTTGATTTATAGTCAAACCTTGCTGTATTGCCTTAAGCAGTGGGAGTGATAGTGGCATTCTTATTCTATTCTCAGTCTTAAAGGAAATGTATCCAAAATTTCTCCAGTAAAGATAAAGTTTGCCAAAGGTTGGGGCTGGGAAGTGTGTTAATTATAAATGGGTACAAAGGATTTTACTGGGGTGATAGAAATGTCCCAAAACTGGTTTAGAGTTATGGCTGCACAACTTGGTAAGTTGAATCGTATAGCATGTAAAGTATACCTCACTAAATGCATTTAAAATAAAACGAAATTTAAAAATGAAAAAAGATAATGTTTACTATGTACTTTAAGAGTAAGACTTTTACTAGTGTAAGGAATTCCTATTCCATCCCAGTTTGTTAAGAGTTTTGTCAAGAACAGTCATTGAACTTTATCAAATTCTTTTTCTGCATCAATTAAGATAATGGTATGAATTTTCTCCTTAATTTATTGATATGGTAAGTTACATTGATAGATTTTCTGATGTTAAACCATCCTTGCTTTCCTAGAATAAAATCTACTTGATCATGATATATTTAAATATACTGAAGAATTTAGTTGGCCAATATTTTAGTTAGCATTTTTGTATTTACATTCATAAATGAAATATGCCTACATTTTTCTTTTCTTTTTTTTTACATTGACCTTATCTTATTTGAAACAAATATTACACTAATTTCAGGAATCAGATTGTATAATTTTTATTCTTTTTCTCTTTCCCAGAATTGCATATACAAAGGTTGGAATTCCTAGTTACTTGTAAGTTTGATAAAACGAAGCATAATGAAACATAAAACCTGGATTTTGAAAGAATAAGAGGCCTTTAGGATCACTCTAATTACTTTGATATTTATTGTTCTAAGTATATTCTCTAATTTTTTGAGCCAATTTTGGCATATTTCCTAAAAATGTATTCATTATATCTTGCCTGTAATTATTCATAGAACTCCTACTATTTTGATCCCTACTTTATCTATAGTAATTTCTTTTTTCATTCCATATTTTGTTTATTTGTATCTTCTCTCTTTTATCTTAATTAGTCTTTTCAGAGAACTAACCGTGGGCTGGGGTTGCAACTCCATGACAGAGCATTTGCCTAGCTTGTTCAAGGCCCCAGGTTTAATCCCTAGCACTCCCTACCCACTCATACACACACAATTTCAGAGGTCTAGCTATTTTACTAATAATGTTAAAGAAACAGCATTTGATTTTGTTAATATTTTTTATAATTTTTCTCTTGTTCTCAGTTTTATTGATTTCTATCCTTTCGTTTTTTATTTACTCTTTGTTTCCTTGGTTCAATTACAGTATATTCTTTTTTGATGTTATGATCTCCAGATCTCCACATATACTTAAATTAATGCACAGAAGCTTTTTATTAAATATTTAAGGAAAAAAAGAATGAATTATAAACGCCTTATAATATGTCTCGTCCATCTTCCTTGAGATCCATCTTCAAAGCCCTCTAAGCACCTAGTATGCACCTTGTACATAGGCAGCCTCAGTAATGCTGAGAATATTTACTAAGGGAATATTTAATGTAAATAAATATACATCTCTCTGTCTAAAGGAACCCCCAGGGATCATCTAATAAAACTTTCTGGGTCAAAAACAAAAAACCAAATAGTGATCCTCCATTCTTTTCTTCCTACTTGGTGATACAGCCCTAATTTCAGCTAGACATACCATTTGGAAGAAAGTCCAAGTGACCAGGTTCTGGCCAATGGGATACAAGTGAAAACACCAGGTGTGACTTGGGAAAATGTAAAAGTGAAGGAATGTGTCCTTCTTCTTCCTATTTTCTCATCTTGCTTTCTGGAATCTGTGTATAATGATTAGGGCCCAAATAGTTACAATGTATCAGGAGGCAACCTTGGGAATAAAAGCCCTCTACATGACCGAGGCACAAGGCAAACTGCCCAGCTTCCTTGTTTCTGGAAGCTTCCACGGTAGCCCCAGATGATCGGTTTTGAAAGTGCTCCCATTTAAGATCTTATTTTGATTCTTTTGGTGGGGAAGTAAGCAACACATCTTCAACCTGGAGCTGAACAACTTGACTAATTAGAATAGAATTAGATCAGTAACTGATTCAGTGGGTGCATATCAATCTTTCCTGAAAGATCTCCTTCCTCACAACAAAGACCTAAGAGAAGCTGATATTAAAACCCCATTTCACATGTGGGAAAAGCAATGAGGGAGCTGAGACTGAGATTGTCCCTCACTCTCACGCAGCCCTTTATCCTTGCTAGATAAATTCATTGCTTCTAAACTAAATCAACAAAAAGGCTGGTCCCAGAGGTTCTTGCCATAGAAGAGTCTAGGGTTTCTCATGTAAACTCCGGATAGTCTGTAGTTCTAGTGATTACCAGGGCAAAATCCAAGTAAACCTCAATTTTTCAGTCTGAAATTTCTGAATCTGAAATGATTTTTCTCTGGTTGAATTCTCTGACTAACTAGCTAATTAGGTTCCCAGTTCTTTTTAAGAAAGTCAAATACACTTAAATAAAAATATGAAAACCTAGTTCACCCTTTGTGGCTAATAAGCTTGACTCTCAAAGGGCTACTCCACTCAAGAAGGAGGCTCCATGAATTGGGGTTTGGAGTCCACCGTCAGTCATGGCTTTGCAGGAAGATCTGAAATTCAAATCTGAACAAGCTTCCTTCCTAGATGATATCTACATGCTCCGCCATCTATACGATTAAAAGACCACTTGCCTCTATCACTCCAGCAACTTCTTTATGTCCCTATGGCCTCCTTGGGTGCTTCTTCAAGTGTCTTCTCAAAACCAACATCAAAAATCAGTTGAGATTTAGAGTTAAGCAAGATTTAAATAGGAATGAAAGTATTGACTTTTATTTTAGCAGGAGGTAAGTTTAGACCCAATTTCAAAGCAAGCATTATTTGGTGGAATGTAATTCTACTCTTTCTTCCCGAGTCCCAACCCTGGTCCTTACACACAGGGAGGTTTGGGCCTTCAGAGCAGACATTCACCTAGCTACCAGGACAGTTACCCAGGGACAAAAGAGCCTGCCCACCATCTTAGCCAGGGAAGAGAGTGCAAGAGAGACCAGAGCCATGACAATTAGCCTTAGGTGCATATCTTATGCCATGGAGAGAGATGGCCAAAGAGATGTCAGACTCTTACCACTTTACGTATCAGGAAAATCCCCCTTTGCCCTTGGAGAAGCCAAAAGGGGTAAAAAGGTGTTTCTGACACTGACAGGAAGTCTTGGTACAATCCTATGAACCAGAAGAATCATAGAGAAATAAAGAGAATTTCTCCTCTACCATAACCCCAAATTCCCAATACATATGCCCATCAATCATTTACAAATGATTAATCAATCAATCAACAAAAAATAAAATAGGACTGGGGGTGTGGCTTAATGGGTAGAGCACTTGCCTAGCATGCACAAGGCCCTGCATTCAATCCCCAGCACCACAAAAATAAATAAAATAAACATAAAATTTTTTTAAAATTCCCAAATACCCAGAAAAGAGGTGTTAGCCTGGAAGTGAAAGCATTAAAAAAAATCTTTAACCGATTTTCTTTCTTTCCAGGCTGTTTCTGTTCTTCTTGTAGCCAGTTTGCTGGTTTCAATTTTCCTTCAAGTAGTTCCCACACTATTGTGGTTGGTAGTTTAAATATCTCAAAGAAACGACATAGACTGCTGGGATCTGTATTCTCTTTCTTGAAAAAAAAATATCAAATGGACTGCAGAGAATTAGGTGGAATTAATTCCACCCTGGGAAGAGAGGAGCTGAGCTGAGTCTGTCTCTTGGTTTATAAGGTCACCAGAATCCCTTGTTGGGAATTAGTCCTCTGTAAATCACTTCTGCCCAGCTACTTCGGCAGCCCTGAGTTGCAGATAATCCAGACAGCGTCTGGTCTTGGAGCAGAAGCTCCCCTGACCTCCCCTATGAGGATTCTGGCACCAGCTTTGGCTGAAGGAAGAAGTAGGAGCCCCTAATAGGCACCAACTTTTTTGATCACCTGCAAACCAGAATTCAGCTTCACAGACAAAAGTTTTGGGTAGAAGTCACTGCCAAAAATACAGACTCCAACATAGGCGAGGGCCCCAACACCCCAGGACCAGCTTCGATAGCATGCAGGAGTGCAGAAGGTACCTTAGGATTGGGAGCTTGGGTGGCCAACTCCAATCAAGGACACTGCACTCCCAGCTCTGAAGGCTGGTGAGTATCTGTGGGTTTTCTGTGCATATGTTCTTGTGTTTAAAAAAAAAAATATGTCACACTGATTAATCCATCTTGAGCTAATAATTATTTGCCATTGGAAAAATGACTTTATTTTGGGTGGACTTATTTTCAAGATATCAATTAAAACCCTACATCTGCTACATGTCAATAATGCCTTTGAGCAAAAGACACAATCACCCTGAACCTGTTTCTCTACCAGTATATCGAGAATGCTAATTCACACTTCACAAGGTTTTGATGAGAATTTTAAAAAATAACACAAAGTGCATAGCAGACCTCCTGGTTGTATTAGGCTCTAGTGGAGGTTATTTCACCATCTTTGTCTATCATTCCCACCCCCATCTTCTGAGAAGTCTCCTTGTCTCCAATCTGCAGACATGTAGGGTGGATGCTGGGGTCCTACAGTCCAGGGTGGGCACACACACCATGCCAGGCCAATGTCAGCCCCCCCCCCCAGATTTAGCAGTGGATGGGTATTGAGAGAGACGAGCCTCCCTCTGGATAGTGGGCCACAAAAACCCAAGAGCTCAGGAGCCATGGGGACCCTGTGCTCTGCCAAGAACCTGTAGCAGAGGGACAAGTTGTCTTTAGATGGAGAGAGAAGAGGATCACAGATCTATGGAGAGGATGGGAGAGACAGAGCAGATCACATTCAAGTCAAAAAAAGTCCCTGCCTTCTAATTCAACTCCACCCTTGGAAAATCACACCTGTGCATCCTCATAAGGAAGGCGACTCCCTTGTTAGGGGTAGCTTGTGATGGTTCTTTTACATGAAATAGAAAACTGATTAACAGTGGTATTCAACAAACAGTAAATACCAACTATGTAAAATGTGAGAATTGGCCAAAAGATGCTCTTTGTTTTCCACCCAGCCCACCTACCCCACCTCTGACTTGATTTGCTATTTGCTGGGACCCTTGGCTGTCCACATCTTCTTCTACATGGCTTCAACCTAAACTTCTTATTCAGTAATTCACACATGTGCCAAGTTGTTTCTCTATATGTGGGCAGGAACCGTGACATTCCTCTAGTTCCCTATGCAGATGGCTGCATCTCCCAACCCTCTCCCTGCATCAGACTCTGTCCCTGGTCACAGCCACTTGCTGGGACCTCACCCACATTGTTCTGCCCTTCTCTCCTCTCCCAGCCCTTGCCGGCCCTCTTTTGTTGGCTCCAGTCCTAGTAGTATACAACAGCACCACCAGAGAAAGGGACACTTTTAAAAGCCAAACATCCTCAGTACACACAGTGAAATTCACAATGTGTGGCCCCTGATGAGCACTCCCCAGGAATCATCTCATTTAATTCCTGTGATAACTTGTGACATCGGCAGTTATTGGCCAAATTTTGTTGATGAAGAAGCTGAGGCACAGCAAGGGTAAGTAATTTATTCAAGATCACACAGGTAGGAAATGGCAGAGCCAAGATCCAGATCCATGCTAGGTCATGTCAAATCATTCACAGTTTTGGCAGCACCAGTCCATGGTTGGTCAGCCCCGTTATTTTGGGGCCTGTGTGAGGCAGCGTGTCATGGCAGAAAAACGTTCAGCAAAACATAACTGCTCAACTCATGGCCAGGAAGCAGAGAGAAAGAGGAAGCAGCCAGGGTCCCACTATCCCCTTTGGGGTCCTGCCCTCCTCTTCCCCACCCCGTGACCTAAGGACCTCCCACTAGGCCTCACCTCCCAAAGATTTCACACTCTCCCAATAGAACTACCCTGGGGACCAAGCCCTTGACACATAAGCACATAAGCTCTTGGGGGACATTCCAGATCCAAACTATAGCAGAAAGTGATCTAAAGTCAGATGGAGGTTGACACCACATGGGACAGTTGTGACTTATGGCACCCTCAGTAAACTGAGGTAGCCCACTGATGCTTGAGGGATGGCCCATGTACACTTTATACATTCTTAAGGCCCTGGGTTCAGCCGCGGTGGTTTTCCGCATTCACATAGTGCTTCTGAGAGGCAAAATCACGTGTAAGTAAATGTGAAATTCGTGTTATGCTCAAATCATTCCCTAATCCATCAATTGCATTGGAACAGATTTGTGTTTCCAAAACAAGCATGATTGCAGAGCCGGGTGAACTTCCAAACTCACACAGAGAGTCAGTGCTAGGCCCAGGCACAGCTGACATGACTCTCCTGAATCGCAGGGTCCAACTCACTTTTAGCCCAGAACAAGTGGGGAGGAGGCAGAGCCTGATAATGTGGCAAAACTTTCATTAGTCAAAAAGCAGCTCGAACCCCCCTAGATTTAGAATTATCTGCCCTCAACATAAGAATAACTAAATCCCAAGAAGCAAGCAATATCTGAAACTGAGCCAAACAGCATCCCGCACATGTCCTGGGATGAGTTCACCCCACCCCTGAGCTTTCTGCACCTATGGTTTAGTGTAATAAAAATTGGCATTTTGCAGTGGGATTTCTGAATGATGATCCTGGATGCATTTTTGAATCACCAAATCAAGGGTAAACAGTGTTCAATGTTCAAATGGCTGAGGCAGGAAAATGAACTGAATGAAATGAAAAAGACTTCAACCAGCCTACCAAAACAAGGATTTTAGACAATCCCCAGACAACCAGAAAACCCAGGCCTGGAGCATCCCTGTTCCAGAAGGCTGGCTGGCACCTACCCACTGCAGGTGTGCCTTCTGAGCACATAAGGTGTATCAGCTTAGAGTTCTGGAGAAATCACCTGTGTGCTTCATCTTGTCCAAGGTGAAGCTACTTCTCTCTCCCTTCCTCATCCTCCCCTACCAACCCAGGAGCTTCTGGCTTCCCTGGAGGCAGACAGGGCTTCCCCTGCCTCACCAGAAGCAGCAGAGCTCACAAAAGAATAGCAGCCACAGTCTGTACTGAGCAGATGAGGAATCAAGGGGACATTTTATAGATGGAGAGACAAACGGTTCTGAAGTGCAATAAGCAGGCCAAGAGGATGGGAGCTTTATCTACCTTTGATGAAGAGCCTTAACAGGGCCCCATATGAGCTATGATAGCAGTGATCACTGTGTAATGGGAATGTTCCCTGAGCTTATGGCTTCTTCCAACCTAGAAGTTCCAATCAGGGCACTTTACTCTCATTAATTAATTAGGCCTCCCGTGTTCCCAGAGAAGCTCAGAAGCATTATGTTCTGGAAAGGGGAAGGTATCATCCCCATCAATACCATCATCCCCATCACCATCATCATTACCATCATCCCCCAGGAGTCTGACAGGCACCTATGAGACCCCATGCTGGGGGCTGTAGCAAGCCAGTTGGGCACATGCGGTCCTCCAGGGCTTCAAGTGTGTTAGAGGCAGAATGAATAGCCTGCTCATACGTGCATTTATTTACTTACCAACATATTATTTCTATGGTCATTAACCCTGTTCTGGATTAGCATGAGGGTAAGGCACAGGTGGAATGCTAAGACAGAGTCCCCATGCTCAAGGAGCACTGTCTAGTGGCAAAGGCGAAGTAAACTGCAAGCATTACAACTGAAGTACCCAAGAGAAAGTTGATCCCAGATTCTAATTACCAGGGCCCTCAGCCTCCTGTCACTCAATGGCATGTTCAATTCATTGCTAAGACAGCCCTACTCTCCTCTCAGTGTGACTCAAAACTGCCCCTCCTGGCCCTTGGAAGAGCATAAAAACCAGACTACCCCAGTGCAACCTGCTGGATCCTCCCAAAATGCAAACCTGAAGGAGTCACTGAGTCCATTGGCCAACATTTTCCTTGTCTCCATGCCCACATTCTAACTCAGAAAAGGTCCCATGGGGTGGGACCCAGTCTCACTCAGCAACCCACATGTCATACTCTTCAGAGGGACTGTCACTGGGAATTCTGTGGGTCTCACTGCTCCCTGGGAGAGCTGGGCATGGCCACACCCCAAGGCCTGCTCTATGCCATCCCATCTGCCTGGGCTGCCCTTCTTCACCACCTGCTGAAATCTCCCTTGTGCCTGAAGGCCCAGCTCAGTGTCTGCATGAATGGCATCTCCACCCTGCTCCTTCCCATTCCAAGCAGAATTCAGTGCATCTTAATTGTAGTATTTTAAAAGTTTCATCATAATTATTTGTTTGAATATTCATCTAGACTCCAAATTCCCTGAAGCCCAAGCCAGTCTCCCAATGCCAGGACATAAAGCAAGGGAACTCAGTAATGGTGGGTGGAAGGAATGGTCAGGGACAAACTGCCTGCTTCCAGAATGTGCCAGTGGCCCTTCCAGCACATGAACTGCTCTATCATCTGACCGTAAGCTCTGCAATGTAAAGAACCATCCTTCCTTCACATATGGCTGACTACACAAGCATGTGGTTTGTGGGAAATATCCTAGCAAGAGGGGGAATATGCCCTGGGCTAGTCACACTTGGTGATCCCCTGCCAACCCTCCTGTCACCATTGTCATTTGTAGCTGAAGTCTGGATGGGGCTGGAGTGGGGTTGGCAGCCATTACTAATGAGCTATCATTACAGAAGTCCTACCACATACTTCTCCTACATCCTTATTTACTTAGGTTAATAAATATCATCATCACCATTTTATAAGTAAATAAGCAACCCCTCTGGAGGTAACTGACCAAAGAACCCCCAACTCGGAAGTACCAGAACTGGGATTTGAACCTTTGGCTGATGACTTAAGGCTGGAGTTCTTTCTGCCACTCTGGGCTGCCTCCCACCAGCAGTGGAAGGGGGAAGCCTGTGTCCCACAGAGGGCAGTTTGGACAGCATTGCCTCTGCATCCTGTAGGGCCAAAACTCCATGAAAACTGGTTTCTATTTACCTTATATGGTGAAAAGAGAGGTGCCCATTTTTTCCCATTTCTGCAGACTCTAACAGACGGGTGCTAATTTGGTAAGTGCAAATTGTCTGGCTTCAGTTCTATCTACCATCTGCCTGTGTGAACTAGTGAAACCAGGGTGACTTGTAATTATGCCCAGCTCTCTTCCCAAGGTCCTTCCAACCCCTCAGATGAGTTCATCCTCTTCCTATTTTAAGACAGAGCTTTGCAGAGCAGGGCACTTATGGAACTCTTCCAAGGACCAGTGCAGAAAGTGATATGAAGAAACCAAAGCAATCATGCAGACAAAACCCTTTAGCAAGATGCTGGGAGACCCGGGCTCACCACACTCCTCCCAGGGAATGTCTGGAGGATGGGCAACGCGTCACTACAACTCTCTGGGCCTCAGTTTCTCTGCCAAACCACTGGCATTTGGAGTCCCTGAATACAGAAAGCAGAGCTGTGCTGGTCATGCAGTGTGGCTGCCCTGCTGTTGCTGGGGCTCCGTGCACAGGTGTTTGCAGGGACCACTCCCAAACTTCTCATCCTCATACTCCGAAAGGAGCCCTTTGAACTCCTCTAGAAGGTTCTCTCTACTCCCCCAACCCCTGCTAAAAATAAAAGGCTGGGTTTCATCTTATTCAGACCACAGCCGGGATACAGCTGCTGGAAACTCTACCTCCCCGCTCTCCGCAGCACCTTCCCCAGTAGCCAGCCTCCACAATGATAAGAGGGTCAGAAGGCTCAGGGAGGCAATTTGCTCAACCAAAGCACAGCCTTTAAACACACGTGTCATTCATTCTAATCCGAAGGAATACTTTTCATTCATTCACCTAAGGCTCTTCTTTCCCTTCTAGCTTTCCCTTTCTGCATCTTTTGGGAGGTAACCACCCATATGGAGAAGACTCGGATTTCCCCCTTCAGTGTGCTGATTCTGCTTCTTGAAGGAGCAAGTGTCTGGCTACTTGCAAGGTGGGTGAGCAGACATGTGCATGGCCCGTGGAAGTGGTTCCCTGCTGGATTCCATGAGGAAAGGAGACTTCCTCTCCTGTTGCTGGACTCCCCAGCCCCAATCACACGCCCTCCCCATTCCCCCATCTCTGAGACTGGCAAATGAGCCAGTCCCTCCACCAGTCGCCAAGTTAATTTTATAAAGTCTCTCTTTGACAAACTAAGAGGGAAAGTTGGCTGTTTCATTTGGTGGTTTTCTTTAGCAACACTGAAATGTCTAACATCTAAATATGTGGTGTTTGCGAACTTAAATACGTCGCCTCTGGACCAGCCTTTCCTGAGGAACATCTGCTCTCCAGAAGAGCAGGAGTGAGAAACCACAAAGTTGCATTACTTATCTTTCTGTAAAAAAATGAAAGGTGTTTCTCTCCCCCTCAAAGTAACAGCTCCTTCTCCACTGCACATCAAAACTCCAGCCTTTGGCAAACATGCCTTCACGCTTCCAAATCCAAGTGCCACGCAGAACTCCAGGCTTCAAAAGTGACATTCCCCGGTCCCTGGCTCCATCACAACTTCCAAACATCTCTGAGGAATCAGAGTGCAAGAAGGCTACTGCACTATGCCTGCACCACAGCGTGTCCCCAAAGGTGGAGAACTCATTAAGCACATGACCTGGAAGATGGGCTACATGCAAATCTCCCACACAGCATCTGGCCTAAACTTGAAAATGACGAAAATTGTGTGTGAGGCTGCTGACAAGTTAGCATGGAAGGGAGACCAGTTCAAAGAGAAGTGCAGATGGTTGCAGTGAAGATGGAGCCCTGAGAGGAGGCAAGGGCAATAGAGAAGTCCCTAGACCTTTAACCTCCTCGGTGTTACTTAAGGTAGACATAGATTCAGGGGCATGTCACAGGCAACTCAAGTAACAGAGATGTTAACACACAAGCTGCATTCTTTCATGTGAAAGAATCTGAAGACAGGGAGAGAAAGAATCCAGGGTCATCATGAAACCACTGGAAACCAAAGCCACTCCTGACTGTGCTGTCATCTTCAAGGTCACCTCAAGGTCATTAGTATTCTAAGATGGCTCTTTTGAGCAACTGCTATTGCACTGTATTCTAGGGAGCAAGAAGGAAGGAACACAAAAGCAAATGTCCCCTTGACACCTCTGCCAGCCAAGTCAACTCCATTTTAGCAACTATACCCAAAGGATAAGACATTTCTGCTTACATCTCAGTAGTTAGAACTTAGTAACCACTCCTGGGGAATAGCACCTCTTGGCTGGATGTATTGTGACCTTGAAGAACTTGGGCTTCTACTACTAAAGATAGAGGAACAATGGGGGCTGGGGACATAGTTCAGTTGGTAGAGTGCTTGCCTTGCAAGCACAAGGCCCTGGGTTCAATCCCTAGCACTGCAAAAATAAGAAGAAGAAGAAGAAGTAGAAGAAGAAGAAGAAGATAAAGGAACAATGGATAAGAGGGGCCATCTGGTGGCCTCTGTCACAGATTCAGCTTTATATCTACGAAAGAATATGTCCATCCTGACTCTCAATGTCAGCACTATTGACATCTGGGGACAGATAAGTCGTCATTGTAAGTGTGTGTGTTGCGGGACTGTGTATTACGTTTGGCACTGGTCCCTGGTCACTATCCACTAGATGCCAGTAGCAATGCCACTGCTCCAGAAGTTGGGGCAGCAAATAATGTCTCCAAAATTGCTCAATATCCCAGCATGACAAAAATCACTCCTGAGTGTGAAATTCTGATTTACATCAAAAGGGCATTAAAATGAGATTATAGACATAATTTCCATAAGAAATAATATACATATACTTTAAAATAGTATTCAAATATATTTTATACCTGTTCACTTAGATATAGTAATGCATGAAAATGAAATCAACCTTTTGTTGTTGTTGTTGTGATACTGGGGATTGAACCCAGGGCTGTATGCATGCAAGGCAGGCACTCTACCAACTGAGCTATATCCCCAGCCCTGGAATTAATCATTATGCTTTATTGGAAAGGACCTAGAGAGATGTTAAGTCAGATGTTCTCTATGATGCACCCAAAAGTTCCAAAGAGTCAATTCAGAAGACAGAGAGGAAACTGACCTGCCAGCCATTCTTCTCAAGAATCCAGAGGCTTCAGTTATGCACAGTGGTGCATACCTATAATCCCAGCAACTCAGGAGGCCGCGGCAGGAGAATTGAAAAGTTTGAGGCCAGTCTCAGCATTTTAGAAAGGCCCTAAGCAACTTAGTGAGACCCTGTCTCAAAATAAAAAACAAAAAGGTCTATGACTATAGCTCACATTGGTAAAGCACCTCTGGGTTCAATTCCACTCTGTATCCCTGCAAAAAAAGAATCCAGAGGTTGTCCTGCAAGAAAATGACCTTGGATGTCATGCAATTTTCCTCCCCCATCCCTGGATTCCAGCACACCTTGGGCTGTCCCATCTCAGGTCTCCAAGTCAGATTTCCCTGCCCAGGTCCCTTTTTCTCTGCTCTGTGCATAGCTGAGTCCTCATCCTGCCAGGATCTGCTTCAAGGTCATTGTCTCAAATTGACCACAAATCTAAATAAACCCGCTCCCCCCACTGTCTCTTCCTCTGAATCATCCATGTCACATTTCATACATGCATATTCATCAACTCATTTTTATTATCCCTCTCCCTGCTAGATGGTGACTTCTAATAAGGTAGAGAACACGTCTCTTCAGTCACCTGTATGCACCTATATTTATCAGCACCTGGCACCTGCCATGAAATATTTGATGAATAAATGAATGTGGTAATGAGGGTGAGAGAGAGGACACATGTGGTGTGGGGGGGGAGAGAGGGCAAGTGGGGGATGGAAGGACCTGGAACATAGACCAGGACAAAGACCTCACCTGAGTCCATGATAACCAATCAGTAGCAAGTGAGGGTCACTCAGACTTCTTAATTCCAAGTCACAGTAGATATTTGACGACATGTATACCTAGAATAGAAAAATAAACAAAATATGATTGCCAGAGCCTACAATATATGCAGGCAATAGCACATGCATTTTCACAATTATAATAAATACAAAATGTGCTAAAGTATACATCTATATATGCATACGTATATATAGTTTTCATTTCGAACCCAAGGCCTTGCAAATCTAACACTGAGCCATATCCCCAACCCCTGAAGTTTGGGATGTACATATTTTTAAATTTCCTTTTATTAGTGCATTAGAGTTACACATAATATTGGGGTTCATTTGATGTGATTATTCATGTACGGAATATAATTTGCTCCAATTCATTCTCCATTCCTTTCTCTTTCCCTGCCTTCCTTCCTCTTTCTATTCCCTGTCCTCTACTCTGCTGATCTTTCTTCTATTTGTTTATAGCTTTTTTCAATCAGTGCATTATGGATATACATGAAGGTGAAAATCACTATGGTACATTCATAGACCACATTCATGTATGTTACATGTATGCATAAGAAAGTGTGATCAGATTCATTCCACCATTCCTCCCTTTTCCTATCCTTTCTCCTTCCCCCTCAATCTTCTTCCTCTACTCCACTGATCTGGTTTCTAATTTCACGGGATTCCCACTCACCCCCTTACCCTCTTATTTCACTCTAGCTTCCACATATGAGAGAAAGTATTCAACCCTTGACTTTCTGAGACTGGCTTATTTCGCTAAGCATGATGTTCTCTAGTTCCAACCATTTACCAGCAAATGCCATAATTTCATTCTTCTTTATGGCTGAATAAAAAATTCTATTGTGTTTTTTTTTTAAATATAAAACAAGTAAAATAAAAAGGAAAAAAGCCCAACCCTTCTGAAGGTGGATAGGTTACTTTTGATGTGGGCATTGAGTTTTCAAGGACAGTGTTGGATGGAGATTTTACAGGAGGTAGGAGCTGGGTAGGTGAAAGATGGGGATACCTCCCAGAAGGAAGAACAACTTGAGTAAAGGCAGATGTGTGAGAAAGCTCAGGCCTTTCCTGAGCCTGTAGTTTAGCCCAGCACTGTCTAGTAGCAATGCAAATGTGAGTCACCAGGTAACATGAATTTTCTAGTAGCCCCATTAAGAAAGTAAAAAGAGGGATTGATTAACGACCAAACTCTTGCTTAGCATGGTTGAGGTCAGGGGTTCAATCCCCAGCATGAAGAGAGAGAGAGTTAAAGAGGAGACAGAGACAGGGAGAGGGAGAGGGAGAGGGAGAGAGAGACAGAGACAGAGAGAAATGGGTAAAGCTAGCTAACTTCAATGTTATGTTTTTACTTAACATATCCAAAATTGTATCATTCCAACATGTAAAAAGTGACTGTGGTGCATACTAGCCACATTTCAGGTGCTGGGTAACTATATGTGGCTAGAGCAACTATATGTAGCAAACTTTATACAGCCATGTATTGAACATGATAGTTCATTCAGCCCAGGCCCACCCCAGGCAGATAACAGAATGAGGCAGATGGAGGAGGAAGCTGGAACAGGCTTTTTCAATACTGTTTCCAAGACACAAGTTATTAGAAATGAAGCTCAAAGATGGGGAGACACACAAGACTGAGGGAACATCCTCTGGAGCAGAGGTTTATAAATGCAAGACCCTCAGGGATGGTGCCTAGGCCAGGCTTGGAGGATGCAGACAAGCAGCCTCAACTGCTGGTAATGATCTGACTGCCTGGCATAACTGACAGGGGCACCTGTCCCAATTTGGCTAATGAGAAATTTCCAAGGAATTTGGGAGTAGTTCAGTTTATTTGGATCTCTTCAAGGGAGGAGATGTAAATACTAGGGAGATGCAGGAGGCACCTCACACTACAGAAATGAGCAGCAGAGAAACAAGCTGCAGAGAAAGAGAAGGAAGCAAATGTGGAGAGAGAGAGAGAGAGAGAGAGAGAGAGAGAGAGAGAGAGAATGAGAATGTGATGAGCTGAGATGGCTAGAAGAAGGCCTTGTGTCCCCACTGTCAGGTTCAAGCTTCCATACTCTTCTGAGCATCCCTTCAAGTTTTGACCTTTGAATTTATGAGATGTCCCTTACTCGTGAACTAAAACCAACCTCCTTCTCTTCTCTCTCTCACACTCTTGACTGTGTGTGTGTGTGTGTGTCTCCCCTGTCCTCTGTTTATTTCTGCTACATACCTCTTTCCTCATTTCAGAATACTGGTTTCTGTTCCAGTCTGGTTTCTAAGACTTTCTAAAGTCTTAGAAAGTCCTAAAGACTATCAGCACGGGGTGTTGTAACATTCCATGACTTCTTCATCCTGAGCTGGGCAGAAGGCAGAAGGCACATGAGAGGTGAAATTGCCAGGACTTGACATCTGATGGGACAGGAAGGGATGCTACGGAGGTGGATGAAGTTTTCAGCCGGGGACTGGAAAATTGATGGTGTCCATCAGAGAGCAGAGGGAGGGAGGCTGGTCTCTGGGAGGAAATGGCACTGTTCTGCATAGATGCAGACCCTCAGCCTTCTGCTTAGACTGAGGCTGTAGAGATCCTGACTGGCTATGCCCTGGCTGAGCGGGAGATGCAGGGGGTAGACTGCTCCTCCCCATCCCTAGGCCCAGTGGAACCCTGGCCCGGGCCGTTCCCAGGGCATTGGGATCACAGGCTTTCATCTCCATGGCTTTGGATACTGTGAAGTGTCATTTCTGGTACTTACTTTCAGATCTGTCTCCTGATCCACATGGCTACCACTGGCATCTGCCCCTTTTCTCCTGCACCTTCTCCCCTCCTTGGCCTTCCTCCCTGTTATGGTTTAGATGTAAGGTATCCCCCAATACTTATGTGTGAGACATGAAAAGTGTTCTGAGATGAAATAATTAGATTATGGAAGTTGCAACCTACTTAGTGAATTCACCAGCTGATGAATTAAGTGGGTGGGAACTGTAGGCGGGTGGGGGTGACTGAAGGAAGTAGGGCACTGGAGACGTGACCCTGCTTTTATATTTTCTCTCTCTCTCTCTCTTTCTCTCTCTCTCTGCTTCCTGGTTGCCATGTGCTGTTTCCACCACCACAACCTTCTGCCATGATGTTTTGCCTTACCTTGGGCCCAGAGCTATGCAGTTGGCCGACCATGAACTGTACCTCTGAAAATGTAAACCAAAATAAACTTCTCCTCCTCTAAATTGTTTAATTTTTTCAGGCATTTTTGTCACAGTGATGAAAAGCTAACTAAAACACTTCCCTCAGCAGGCTATGGACAGGAAATAACTCTGCAGGTCTCAAATGTAAGAGACCTCACTGTAACCAGAAGAAAAACAGATAGACTCTGATGACATCAGCTTCCAGCAATGTGCACACACACACTCCTGCATTCATTCTCTCTCTCCTCCCTCCCTCAACCCCTCCTCCTCTCCCCTCCCCTCAGGTAATCCAATTAACCATAAGGAACTTCTCCCTCACTTTATCCTTCCTTCTTTCTCTCTCCTCCTCCCCCTCCCCCAACAACTCTCTCTCCACCTCTCTCCACCAGCTAGACTTATCCAGTAACCCTCTTTCCTTGGAGTGAATCTTTCAAAGACTCCAACCATTACAGGAAAAGCAAAGGCAGGTAACATCTGAATTCCCTGGCTCTGCTTCCCTTGGGTCTCCAGACCGAGGCAGAATTCTCTCCCTGACCTCTCACTGCCACAACACATTTCATGCACACACACCTTGCATCCAGCATGCTTGCAAATGCATACCACCTCTTTGCATTGTGTTCAGCTGCTTTTGCATTTGCTACCACAAGAGAGGAGAAAGGACATTTACCCTAATTCTACCCTGTCTCAGCCTCTAAGGACCTTTTGAGTATTAATCTTATAAGCTTATGAAAAGTGAATCATGATCAGAATTTCATGGTCAAGAAAACCGAATCAATGTGCTGTCTGGGTTAAAGATTTCAGGGGCACTATTTTCAAAGAGCCCTCAGCTTTCACAACATAAGGGTCTCTGGGTGCTCTTCTCCAGCCCAGTGGACTCAAAACATTTTTGATGGCTTGCCCCATCCATAGAACTTTTTTGAGCATCCACCTCCAGTATATACATATTTATTTATTTATAATTATAATCACGTACAACCACATGTCCAAAATTATGTATATTATAAATAGACATACTCATTATAATGGAAGTAACAGACACACTCAGAAAATAGAAATTGTAAAAGAAGAAGATAAAGAATAAATATAACTAGACATTCCATTATGTTCCCTCTGCACACTGTGGATCGTTTTGTGCACCTCCTGGGCACATGCCTGCTTTGAAAACTCCCTGTAATTGCCCATCAGCCTCTTCACAGCCCCTTCACAGATACTCTCTGTTCCAATTCCCTTCCTGCACAGACACACACTTCCCCCTGAAGTCAGGAGTGGCTGCATGACTTTCTTTGCCTAATCAATGGGTCAGTTCTGATTAGACATTGAGAAGTATCCTCTCTTTGAATGTCACAACAGAGCCTGAAACCTCTTGTTGGAATACGTCTCATAAGAGGATTATCCCAGATGCCCTGAGTGGCTAAAATGAGCAGACATTGCCAAAGCATTCTGAATTTGTAGATTGGAAGTTTTTGTTACTGAAGCATGAACTAGCTTATCTTGACAGATCCTATTTATGATTTATGAAGAACCTAAGCACCATCGTGATCATGGACTTGTTCTCTGAGGCCTGATCTCTCCCAGCTGTCACACTGAGATGGTGCTCCTTGACAGTGATGATAAGCCACTCTACCACGGAGGAGGAAGAGCAAGGAACATGGGGTCAAGATGTAAGAAATAACCAAGAGTTGGAAGACCAAACCCAGAGACCAAGAAGGTACCATCTGGAAAGATTTGCCCCAGGAATTGATGGGTATTTTCTACTGTGTTCCAAAGGCTATCTTGGACCCCTGATCAATGAGCACCAAGCCAGAGTATGCAAGATGACTCTGTATTCCTGGTTTCTGCATGTTCTGTATCTTCCTAGTAAAAGGGAGTTTGATTTCAGGTCAAAACATAAATTCTTCCCCTCTCTGGCTACTCTTTCAACTCCAAAACAGTGGATTTCTGTCACTTAGAAGTTTTCAGGAGAATTAAGTGGAAAAATATGTAGTTAACTGAGGTTACCTCTCCATGGAACCTAGAACATTGACAGCCAATTTACCAAATGCCTCCCAGATTAGCTGACCCAAGTTATTGAATTTCACTGCTGGATCCCAAGTGGTTACAAAGAGGAGAGTAGGAATTTGGAATTGTCTTTTAAATCAGATAGGGTTTAACATATTGGTCCAGATACTCTAACAGAAACTAAATAGCAGTAGCTTACACCAGATAGAATTTTTTTCCTTTCTTGCATGAACAGTCTGCAGGTCTTGGGCTGCAGTTTTATCCACTGCATAAAATTTTTCCCAATTGTTCCTCTGCCACCTTTACCATTGAGCTTCTGTCACATGGATCCAAAATGGCTACTCCAGTTACCACCTCCATGCCTACATTCTAGACAATAGGAATAGGAAAAGAAAAACACACCCTTCCTCTTATAGGCATAAGCTAGAAGTTATATATATCATTTCTGCTCACATCTCATTGATCAGAATTTAGTCATATGGCCAACCTTAGTTGCAAGGAAGCCTGGGAAATGTAGTCTCCTGCTGGGAGCCATCCATGACTGTATGAGAACCAGGCAAAGGTCAAGCCATTAACCAGGAATATCTGGCCTCAGGAACTCACAGTTGGATATTCACTCTTCAAGAATGCCTGAATCATGTGGTATCCTGCATTAGCTTACCATTCAGGTTCAAATGCAAGCATCAGATACAGGAGTGACCCACTAGAGCCAAATGGCTTTCTTACTTCCACCTCCACACCCTGTTTTTCACAAAAAAGCTCTTACTGGTCGGCTTTTGATCAGATCAAAAGGAAGGAACAAGCGGGGGCTTCTTCCTTTGTTAGAGCCCGACCCTCCTGGGCTGCTCAGTCATGCCCCTGCTCTTAAGATAATTTTGTCTTCTGTTTTTTGTTTGTTTTTGGTTTTGTTTTTTTGCAAAACACCAAATCTATATTTACATCCACATATAACAACATAACCCTAAACTGAAATACATCATAAATAAAACAAGTAATGTCTACTGTTTGACAACTTCTGTTTTTATTTCTAATAAGTAAATTTCATAGCTTTTATTTTGCAGCCAGCCCATCCCTCTGACAGGAATCCTTTCCCTTGCCCACATGAGATGTGTGCAAGAGTCTCCTGCTAGACAGCCATTGGCCAACTAAATTTTGGGTGTGCTATTATTAAAAGAAGAGAATGTCTCTGGCTGACTGGTATGCTGTGTGGTCTTCTCCAGGAAGCTTTTCTCCAATCTTCTCCTAGCCCATGAACCCCATGGTGCCCAGAGCATTCACTGCAACTCACTGAGTCCAATTTAGTCTTCCCTATGTCCACTAGGTGAAACTTCATGAAGGCAGAGCTGTGCTCATTCTGCTTACCATTATATCCCAGGCAGGTACTTGATGAATGTGCAAGGGAGCCTGATTACTGAAGCCCTATATTACAGTACAATAAGATATTTTGAGAAAGAGAGAGAACCCACATTCATATATACTTTTGTTGCAATATATTATTTTAATTGTAATGTAAAAAGCTGCAACAGCCAGGTCTGCAGACGAAACCGCAGCTGTCAGAGTAGCGCTCTGCCCGCGTGGCCCGCCCCCCTGTCGGCTCGCTCCGGCAGGCAGCAATTGGGTGCTGGGTTTGCCCTGCAGTCCTTTCCTCGGGCTGCCTACCAGCCCACCTTCCAATCTCGTGGGGCTACCTGCATGGCGGTTAGGTGCAGGACACGCCTACAGGGAAGGCGAGGGGGGATGACAGCCCCCTATTTCCTGCAGCTAGCCCACCATTGATCTGTTCATCAGCCTGTCATCACCAACCATCGGTCCTTTCGTCAGCCTGTCCTTGCCAGCCATTGGCTGATCCCTAGCCCACCAAAATTCAACTTTCAACAATTGGCCCTATCATCATTTTGCCTGTAAGTTTGAGAACTTAAAAGAAGCTCCCCAGCTATGTTCTCCCCTTTTTTTCTTCCTCTTGGGGGCCGACATTATTCAGCTACATAATAAAATCTCTTGCATGAGTTCCAGCATAGGAAGTGGTTTTTTTCTCGGTACTTTTTCACCTTTCAATAATTGTCCTAGCTTCTTGTTTAATCTCTTACTATGTCTAATTTATAAATTAAACTTTATCATAGATAAGTATATATAGGAAAAAGAGCATGGGTTCAAACTATCTACAGTTTTAGGTACCCACTAGGGATCTGTGAATTTATCCCTCTGCCCTCCCTCTTGTGGATAAGGGGGCAACTGTATTGGCTAAGTGAATTGTTTTGCAAATGAGTAGGTAAAAAGGAAATCCTTAGGAACCTCTGACTATTCTTTCTCTCCCTTCTCCCCTTGGTTCTGTGTAGCTTCACCTACCCTACCTCTCCATCTTTCCTTCCCCTTCTCCAGGCCCAGCATCTTATGATATCAACGTGTGAGGAAAAAAGGAGGAGAGAGACAAGGAGCAGAAGATGAGAGTTGGGGAACAGTGTTTGAATAACCAGGCTTCATGAGCGAAGTGGATAGGAAAGAAAAGTGGACTCAAGAAGGATCACCATGGACTTCTGGGTATTAGAAAATATATGCAGAGGATGGAAACTATTCAGAAAAAGTTTAAATTTATTCACTTTTATTTCCAGGATCCAGACATCGCTTGGTAACTGGACAAGCTGTGGTTCAGAGGAAATGACTCAGAACACAAGGAAAATGTCAGGAAAGTAAAAATCCCAGAAAATCTTCTTCACAAAGATTTCTGCCCATTGAATTCTTAGGAGAAATAAACAACACTGCAAGAGATTGTCAGTGGTTCTCAACTGTTTTCAGGTAAGCCAAGCCTGAAGAGTATGCTTGCCTCTGCAGAGCCCCCAAGATATTTGTATCCTTAATTCCATTTACAAATCGACAATTTTAGTTAGAGACAACATTATTATATCATATATACAAAACATAATATCATGCTCATGCATACATGTCCAAAAAGATTAGTCATCAAATTAAATATAAAAAACTATTTCTGAAGTTTCTTGTTAGTGCTCATTTGCTCCTGGTCATTCACTTTATTGATGTTTTCTGTCCTTGCTTCCTGGCATGTGAGCAATATCAAAACTCAAAGGAAAAGTGTGTGGGAGAAACTCCAAAAAGGGAGGTTTTATTAATTCACTAAATGTGGTGGCAATTAAGAAAATATGTCTAGACTATAAGCTCTCTAAGTAAAGTGGCAATGACTGTCTTATCCACTGCCACTTGAGCTCCTAGTAGAGTGTCCAGAATATTCTAGATATGAAACAATTATGTGTGGCCAACTACTTTATTTTAGCCTTGGAACCTCTCTCCAACCACTGAAGCATTTGAGAACTTCTGCCTAATAGCAGCACTCCTTGACAGTTTTCTTGATAAGCTTTTCCTGATAGCTAGCAAGTTCAAGGCTATAAGGCCACATTATCCCCTATGACTAAAGGATACTCCCAATATGCATGAAGTCATGACCCCAACCATTCTCGTGACTTCTGAAGTGACCTTGAAAAC
>JAJEJO010050269.1:1121-18390 GCA_020662805.1 Glaucomys volans
AAATAACAACGGGCGCCATTTTTGCACATGTTGCAATGCTTGTTTGTTCCTTTGCCCAAAACGCCCTGTGACCCCACTCCCTATTAAACTATGCATTGAGACTGGGCTGGATCATTTTGGATCAACTGCTGAAGAGGCTTGACCCAAACCAAGTCCAAAAAAAAAAAAAAAAAAGAAAAAAGAAAGAATGAGCCCAATTCTGGGCTTTGGCAAGTTCGTAAACAGGCCTTTGAAATTCGTGGCAGAAATAATGATTTTGAAAGCCAAGACTTTTGATTTGCAAGATTTGCAAAAGACAGGCTGTGTGTGTGTTCTTTCTCTGAACTTGGTTTTGAGCACCAAAATTCTGGATTCACAGCAAAACTCTGAAGGCATCTTGGAACCAAGCTTCAGCCACAACACACAATACATTCGCCGCAGAGGAACTGATGGAAAGTCAGATTATCCTGTTCTCAAGACTGAAATGTTTCAAAATAAAAGAAAAAAAATCCCTGGAGGAGGAAGTTTTAAATTCCAGGGCTGGGGAGTGGGTGAAACTGGATTGGCGGGGAGCCGAGGACAGACGAGTAGTGAAACTTGGTTCATTATCCTGGTCTTTCTGCTTTTGCCATCTTTTTCTGTTGAAAAATTTCGCTGTTGTTGGGCATGGTGGTGCACGCCTGCAATCCCAGCAGCTCAGGAGGCTGAGGCAGGAGGATCTCCAGTTCAAAGCCAGCCTCCGCAACTTAGTGAGGCCCTGAGCAACTCAGTGAGACTTTGTCTCTAAATAAAATTTAAAATAGGGCTGGGGATGTGGCTGAGTTCAGTCCCCAGTAACAAAAAAGAAAAAAGAAAGAAAGAAAGAAAAATTTCATTGTTATATTTCACGTGGAAGCTGGGCCGGGGCAGTGGTGCCTGCTCAAGGGAACTGATGCGGGGGACAGAGGGACCGGGAGAGGGAAGGAGGGAAAGGGACCTGGCTGCCTCCTGCTGCATCACCTCAGCACCTCACCCCTCCTGTCCCCATCCCTTCCCTCCTTCTTCTCTTCACAGGGATACTGTCCCCGAGGCTTCAGTCTAGGTATCATGGAGACACGGGAGCGTCAAAACTTTTCCTTTTCTTCCTTCTCATGCTTGGACACTGGAGATTGAACCCAGGGACACTCCACCACTGAGCCACATCCCCAGCCCTATTTTGTATTTTATTTAGAGACAGGGTCTCACTGAGTTGCTTAGGGCCTCATTAAGTTGCTGAGGCTGGCTTTGAACTTGTGATCCTCCTGCCTCAGTCTCCCAAACTGCTGAGATTATAGGCATGCACCACTGCACCCAGCTTTTTCTTTTAATTTTGAGACAGGGTCTCACTAAGTTGCTGAAGGTCTCGCTAAATTGCTGAGGCTGGCCTTGAACTTGTGATCCTCCTGCCTCAGCCTCCTGAGTCACTGGGACTGCAGGTGGGCTTTACCACACCCAGCTCCAAGGGTTTTTAACAGGCAGCAGCCTGAACTAATTTTTCCCCCTGAACTCAGGGCCTTGCACATCCTAGCCAACTGGTCTACCACCAAGCTACTCTCCTAACCCTGAACTGATTTAAAGAGCAAGCTCTTGCCCAGTCAACAAGGTTTAGAGTGAATCGGTGAACTGCAAGCTCAAGGCCAGCCTCAGCTACTAAGCAAGGCCCTAAGAAACTCAGTGAGACCCTGTCTCTAAATAAAATACAAAACAGGGCTGGAAATGTGGCTCAGTGGTGGAGTGCCCCTGGGTTCAATCCCCAGTACCAAAAATAAATAAATAAATAAATAAAATTTAAAAAATAAAAAATAAGAAGGGCTGAGAATATGGAGGCAGAGCCCCCTGAGTCCCATCTCCATCATCAACAGCAACAACAAAAATCCCAGGTCTTCCCTTAAATGCTGATCTGACCCAGGCAAGGATTTGCTCTGGTGCATCTCCATGCCCCTCCCTGGGGCCCTGGAGGCAGAAAGCAAGGCTCAGCCCAAGCTCATCAGGAAGAAGAGCAATGTCAGAGGCCTCTCTGGACAGTCAGTGGCCTAGCGTACTGAGTCGTCGGGGTTGGGAGCCCGGGTTCCAATATCAACCCCTGCCTTCCAAGCCCTCCCCCAGCCCCTAGTCACTCAAACCCCATGACTCCGTTTAGTCATCTGCAGAATGGGGATGACAGTACTGAGACTACTAATAGCTCATTCGTCATAGGCCTGCTTTGAGGGCTAAATGACTAACTAATGTTCTGTTTCATGTCGAGTCAGACGTCAGGAAGCACTGGCTGGGAGCAGGGGTAAGACAAGAAGAGAGAAGGAACGCAGGCTGGCTAGGCGGCTCCGGTGAGCGCTTGCCTGTGCAAGGCCCCGGGTTTGATCCCCAGCCCCGCAAACACATAACTAAGTGCATAAATGCGGGAGTTTCTGATGGGACGAGAATTGACCTCTAAAAATACACCCTCCCCCCAGAGCCCCATGGAAGCAAGAGCCACATGGAGCGGGAAGTCACTTGAGGGACAACTCCAGAAGATGACAGTGAGTGAGTGAGTCAACACATCCATTGTTGAAAAGATGGTATTTTCAGACAGATGTTTGCTCAGTCAGAAAAGGCAAAAAAAGACTCGGGGGTGGCAGGCCACAACAAAGACGGCCATTAGCGCAGAATTAGTACAGGCCTTAAATTCCAGAGGTTATAAAATAGACGGGCTGAGGTCACTCGGGCCTCATTATTGTGCCTAATAATTACCTTGACTAATGAGAGCAAAGTTTTGGAGTATGTTTCTATTCCCAGACTCTGAGTCACCAGGACCCAGAATAAATCATTTCGCTCTATTTGTGTCTCGGATCCTCCATAGGAAAGCACCCTCAGCCAAGCCCTCGGGGAAATTCCAAAGGCTTCATTAATTAATATTTGGAAAACAGCACAATGTGTGGATGTCAGGCCCAGAGAGACGTGGCATCAGTGTGTTTGGTACTTGGGCTCATCTATTTAATTATGCAAGTACACTCCAGGTGCACCCAATGTTTGTTTGTTTTGCAACAACTGAACCCAGGGAGCTCAGCCACTGAGCTGCAGCCCCAGCCTGTCCATCCCTCTGACCATCCTTTCTTTCTTTCCTTCCTTCCTTTCTTTCTGGTACCAGCTATTGAACCCAGGGCACTTAACCACTGAACCAAATCCCCAACCCTTTTCATAGTTTATTTTTTAGAGACAGGGCATTGCTGAGTTGCTTAGGGCCTCGATAAGTTGCTGAGGCTGGCTTTGAACTCACGATCCTGCTGCCTCAGCCTCCCCAGCTGCTGGGATTATAGGCATATGCCAAGGGCGCCTGACTTTTATTTTTATTTTGGGACAGAGTCTCGCCAGATACTGAGGCTGGTCTCAAGCTTGTGATCCTCCTGCCTCAGCCTCCTGGGTAGCTGGGATCAGGTGCACGCCAGCACGTTGTGCGATGCACTTAATGTTTACTAAGCTCCAACCTTGAGTCAGGTCCCAAGACAGGAACTGGGGTGCAGCAGTGAACAGGGCAGATGGGCCCTTGCCTTAGTGCGGTTTGTAGCCCAGTGGAGGAGAAGGGTTAAAAGTAAACCAGATAAAATATTTATTACCAACTGTCTCGTGCCGTAAGGATGCAAAGTCTATGATAGCTACTGGTGGGAGGGGGCTACTCTTGCTGG
Source organism: Glaucomys volans (assembly GCA_020662805.1). NCBI lineage: Eukaryota > Metazoa > Chordata > Mammalia > Rodentia > Sciuridae > Glaucomys > Glaucomys volans. Next base: position 4,778 of record JAJEJO010050269.1, read on the forward strand.
GATGGTCAAGGAAGGCTGAACCCGATGCCAGGAGGAAGGGAAGGAACCACCTAGGGGGACAGAGAGGATGATGGGTGACTCAGTGGGGAAGAGGTCGCCTTTTGAGGAACTATGGGGCCAGTGCACCTGGAGCATAGGGAGCGAAAGAGCCAAAAGTTGACGCAACTCTTCCTTGGCACGTGGCTGGACTACATTTCCCAAGGCCTCTTGCGGTCTGGGTGGCCATGTGACTGAGTTCTGACCAATAGAATGAAAGGAGATGCAAGGACCGCCTCTTTCAGACCCAGCCAATGACAGCCTCCTGGGCTTTTACTCCCGGCTTCTCCGCCTGATTCAGAAGGCGGAGCCAGAGAGGGCAGGTACCTGGGTCGCTGAAGGGGGGCACGGAGGGGCGCCACCTGGACATTGGGAACATTCATTTTGAGCTTTACACGAACAAGAAACAAATTCCTAAGGTGTTAAGCACTGAGATTTGCAAGTTTCTTGGAAACCAGTATTCCTTTAAAGATGACAGAATCCTTAAACAAAATCCACCTTGGAAGGCCGAGCTCCATCCAAGGTGAGCAGACCCTTCTCGGGCCCCTCCCACCAGCCTCAGTCCCACCCTAGGAGAACAGCGGGCTGGGAGATCGCAGTCCCCAGGCACCAGTCACATCTGAATTTCAGATAAACAGCAACTATTTTATACTGTATAAGTATATCCTACCCAATATTTTGCTTCTTAAAAAAACAAACAACAACAACAACCAAAAAAAAACCCAGAAAAACCCAACCAAACCATACTCATCTTTTTTTTTTTTTAAATGCACTTTTTATTTGAAATTCAAAATTAGTTGAGCACCCTGCATTTTCTTATTGGCTCCATCTGGCCACCCTCCTCTGCAGAGGGGGAATGCCCGGACACAGGTGGTGCAGAGGCAGCACCTGGCGGTGAGCAGCCTTCCCAGATCTGAGTCCCGATCTGCCTCTATTTGCATAAGTTTCTCCATCTGTAAATTGGGGACAAAAACGATTGCTACTTTGTAGGACGGTCATGAGAAATCAGAGAGCTGATGTGGGAGGGCACTCGAGTATCAGGTAAGTGCTCCCGAGGCTGTCGATGCTGCCCGTATCCGCTCCCTCACCTGAGCTCCCCGACTGCTCCAGCTTCGCGGGTCTCTGGACTCATCCTCCTGGGGTCGTGCATCGCTCCTCGTCTCCGCCCGGGGTCGCTCTGGGGTTCAATCGAATGCAGGCTTACTCTGGAAATGCAGGGGGAATTCAAGTCCCAAGGGCCATTCTCAACTTACTGGGTTAGGAGGTTCTTGCATAAAGTCCCAGGCTCCCCGTCCTCATGCTGGTCCTGTACTCCGCAGGCCTTTCAGAGGAGCCCCAGATGCCCACGACAATGACCTGCTCCTAGCGAGCCCCATATTAATTCTATCTTACCTGTGTCCCTCGGCTCGCTTTCAGTGATTCCTAGAGTCGCTGGGACCACGACTAGGCAAGCAAAGCGTCAAGAGCGTAAAATACAAATGCTAGGAAACCTGTAATCGCAGCAACTCATGAGGCCGAGGCAGGAGGAGCGTGAGTTCAAAGCCAGCCTCAACCACTTAGCAAGGTCCCAAGCAACTTAGTGAGGCCCTGTCTCAAAATAAAGCATAAAAAAGGCTGGGGATGTGGCTTGGTGGTTGAGCACCCCTGGGTTCAATCCCCAGAACCACAATAAATAAATTAATTTAATTATAAATGGTTAATGGGCAATTTCATGGTAGGTGAATTTCACCTCCCTTTTAATAAAAAAGATATTTAGCGTTGGGATGTAGTTCAGTGGTGGAGTGCTGGCCCGGCCACCTCAAGGTCTTGGGCTCCAACCCCAGCACTGCAGTGTGTGTGTGTGTGTATCTCCAAGTGGCCTTCATCTCCACAGCCATGAGGCTGGGAATCCTGGCCCAGAGCAAGGCCCATCCTACCAGGAGCTTTCCTTCCTCACCCTGCTGGCCCCTGCTGGCATGAGTGAGGAGCCTGGAAAGGCGGAAAGGCAGCGACTCATCTCTTAGGCAAAGACGAGGCAGTCATGACCAGGCTGAGTCACCATCTCCTCTTCCCTCTGTGCTGACTCGGCCTGATCTCCAGTTTTTGGCTTCCCCAAGCTTGTTGTGGGACCGAGGCCAGGGGCTCTGCATATCCCGGGTTCCTTTCTCTCCTGACCCTTCAGGCTGCCCTATTGGCTGGGACAGTCTGACCCTGATGCAACCACAGACGTGGACAGGTCAGCAGTTCCCAGAGAGCCCTGCAAACCCAGATGCAAGAATCTGAGGCTGTTGCAAGATCTGAGCGCAGGCAGTGACGAGTCCTTGCTAAGGGCTCCTGTAGGGAGCTGTTTCTCAGATGGTCAGGTGCCAGCAGGAGCCCTGTGAGTACCCAGCTCATTTAAAACACAGATTAAATTTAAAATTTAAGAGAGAACACAAGCCGGGTGTGGTAGCACTCGCCTGTAATCCCAGCAGCTCTGGAGGCTGAGGCAGGAGGATTGTGAGTTCAAAGCCAGCCTCAGCAAAAGCGAGGTGCTAAGCGACTCAGTGAGACCCTGTCTCTAAATAAAATACAAAATAGGGCTGGGGATGTGGCTCAGTGGTGGAGTGCCCCTGGGTTCAATCGCTGGTACCAAACCCTGGAAAAAGGAAAGAAAAAAAGAGAGAAAGAGAGGAAGAGGGCAGGGAAGAGAAAGAAAGAAAAGAATACAAGTCTTGACATCAGAAAGGAGGGTTGAAGCCTAACTCTGCCTTTATTAAATGTGTGACCTTCGCACACCACTTCGCCACTGCCTTAGTGTCCTCATCTGGACAATGAGGTGATTAGATTGTCTGCTTTTTTTTTTTTTTTTTTTGTCCGGGGGTTGAACCCAGGGCCACTCCCCCACTGAGCCACATCCCCAGCCCTATTTTGTATTTTATTTAGAGACAGGGTCTCACTGAGTTGCTTAGGGCCTCGCTAAGTTGCTGAGGCTGGCTTTGAACTCACAATCCTCCTGCCTCAGCCTCCCAGGTGCTGGGATTACAGGCATGCACCACCGCGCCCGGCAGATTGTCTGCTTTTGAGTGCTGGCAAGAGGAAGGAACAGGACTTTTTGGTGGAGAGGGTTTGGGGATTGAACCAGGGGTGCGTAGGGCCTCACTAATTTGCTGAGGCTGGCCTTAAACTGGTGATCCTCCTGCCTCAGCCTCCTGAGTCACTGGGATTGCAGGTGTGTGCCACTGTGCCCAGCCAGGAACAAGGCATTTTGAGTGAGAGCCCTTTGTACAGCCTAAGGAAGGAAGAGAAGATGCTCTCAAGTCTTCAGGGCAATAGAGGGCTGGGGACTGAACACCAGGGCAGAGATGCAAGTGGTGTGGGGTTGGAGGAAGACTAGATGCTGAGTGTGGGGTTCCAGGCTGGCCAGTGAGACAGAGGCTGAGGATGGACAAAGGACTGAGCCGGTGGCACCTACCCTTTTCCGTACTGTGCAGGGTCACGCTAGACCCTCCACACTGACTGAGAATATGATGCCTCACAAAACTGAGAATATTCCACAAAAGGAAAAATGTTCATTGACATCATGGTTGGGAATTTGGTAGTGGTGGAGGACATTAAAAATAGTACTCAAGTAATGCGAATACATTAAAAGTAGTACTCAAGTACTCAAATTCATGTGAATTTGTGCTCAAACTTGTGATTCTCCTGCCTCAGGCTCCCAAGTTGCTGGGATAACAGGCATTTGCCACCATACCCAGCACCGATTTCTTTTCATTGTGAAACATTTGCACAATCCAGATCTATATAGAGCCAAGGGTCAAGTCCCCTCCCCAAACACACACACTTTATCAGCTTCTACTCTCCACACGTGGGAGCACACCCTTGCAGTCTCTTCTCTACTCTCCACACGTGAACTCTCGATCCTCCTGCCTCAGCCTCCCGAGGCGCTGGGATTACAGGCATGCGCCACCGCGCCCGGCCTTTACTTTAAAAAATATGTTTAGTTGCCGGGCACGGTGGCGCACGCCTATAATCCTAGCACTTGGGAGGCTGAGGCAGGAGGGAGTTCAAAGCCAGCCTCAGCAACTTAGCGAGGCCCTAAGCAACTCAGTGAGACCCTGTCTCTAAATAAATACAAAATAGGGCTGGGGATGTGGCTCAGTGGCAGATGTACCTGGGTTCAATCCCCAGTTCCAAAAAAATAATAATAGTAATAATAATTTTAGTTGTAGATGGACACAATACCTTTATTTTATTTATTTATTTTTATGTGGTGTTGAGGATCGAATGCAGTGCCTCTCACGAGCTAGGCAAGCGCTTTACCACTGAGCTACAACCCCAGCAACCCTTTTTATTTTGAGACAGGGTGTTGCTAAGTTGATTAAGGCCTCAATAAGTTGCTGAGGCTGGTTTTGACCTTCAGATCCTCCCGTCTCAGCCTCCCAAACCACTGATTACCACAGTGCCTGGCCTTTGAAGTGTATGTTTGTGTGTGTGTAGTGGGGACTGATCCCAGAGGCAATTTACCACTAAGTTACACCCCAGCCCATTTTGAATTTTATTTTGAGACAGGGTCTCACTAAGTTCTTAGGGTCTTGCTAAGTTGCTCAAGCTGGCCTCAAACTTGGAGTCCCCCTGCCTCAGCCTCCCGAGTTGCCAGGATTACAGGCTACGCAACAGCACCCAGCAAGGATTTTGATTTTTTAAATTTTAATTCTGATTCTTAATGACAAGCAACAGTGTCCTGAAAGGGCACAAAGGACAGACACATTGCTGTGACCATGTTTTTGAAATTTCAATCTGCCACTTTGCACGTCCTCCTCATTGATAAGATGGGAATAGCAGGAGTGTCTTCAGCGTGGAGAGCCACAGGGGGTGATGCCTGAGGCGCTCCGCAGGTGTCTGCCACCCGGCAAGTTCAAGGAGAATACTACGTGACCACGGAGGCAGAAATCGGAGTGACGTGTGCACAAACCAAGGAATGCCAAGAATTGCTGGCAGCCTCCAGAAGCAGGAAGAGAGAGCCTGGCCCTGCCAACACCTGGACTTCAGACTTTGGCCTCCAGAACCAAGAAGAATTTCTACTTTTTTGGACTGGGGATTGAACCCAGGGCACTTTACCCCTGAGCTACATCCCAGTCCATTAAAAGAAAAAAAAATACATATATATCTATATATAGTTGTAGATGGACACAGTACTTTTATTTGTATGTGGTGCTGAGGATCAAACCCAGTGCCTCACACGTTAGGCAAGCACTCCACCACTGAGCTACAGCCCCAGCCCCATCATCCCAGTCCTTTTTATTTTTTATTTTGAGACAGGGTCTCTCTAGGTTGCTGAGGGTCTTGCTAAGTTGTTGAGGCTGCCCTCGAACTTGTGATCCTCCTGTCTCAGCCTCCTGAGTTGCTGGGTCGATGGGTGTGTGCAGCCTCCACCTGGCTAGAATTCCTGTTGTCCTCAGCCTCTCCATTGTGCTGCTTCGTTATGGTAGGGTGGGGGCTGCCTGGCTCAGTGAGCCTGGATTCTCATCTCAGAGCCCGCTCTGATATGATGAGCGATGTTTCCTCGTCCATAAGGGGACATGTTGGTTTCTAAGCTCCATTTCCTATCTGGGGCGCTTCCTTACTCTCATGGGATGAGTCTTCAAAACCCACTGTCTTCTGAATGTTTGGGGACCGTGATGCCAACACAGACCTCATTCAGCCTTTGACACCAGAAGGCAGTTCCCAATCCCTCCTTCCTCAGTGTCTCTCAACTAACTTTGCTTTCAGGGAAAAAGCATTGTCTTTACATCAGTGTGACAAGAACATCGTGGGGTTATCAGTAAAACACAAGCAAAACCAAAGAGTGTGAATCAAAAGTGCCGTCCCCTGCGGTCACTAGTTACACTCTGATGTGACCAACGCCATCAGCAGTTTGGTGTGTATCCTTCTGCATGTCTCTCTAATACTCCATAATACTTCCGCACACACACCACATGTGTTCTCCAACATGAATGCACAAGTGGGCGCCTCCACGCTGGGACTGTGCTGTGCACACTCACTGCTTGCTTGCACGTGTCTCGGTGATCAGATCAAGGCCCCCGTGTGACACGAATGCAGAGGGTCGGTTTGTGGAGATCACAGGGTAAATAGAGTCACGCAATGTGGCAGTCCTGCCGAAACAAGCTGTTGGGGAGAAGATGAAGGAGTTACTCTTCAGAGAAGGGGGTTCTCTGTGGACCCTCATTCTTCCAAAGGGTCCTTAGGGAACAAGATCAGTCACTGAAGACACAAGCACACATGGGTCAAAAAAGTCTGTTTCTGTGCTGGGCAGGGTGGGGCACGCCTGTGATCCCAGCAACTCAGGAGGCTGAGGCAAGAGGATTGCAAGTTGGAGGCCAGCCTCAGCAACTTAGTCAGGCTTCCAAGTACCTTAGTGAGACCTTGTCTCAAAATTTAGAAATTGTTTAGAAAGGAAAGCTGGGGATGTAGCTCAGTGGGAAAGTGCCTCCAGAGGTACCCAAAAAAGAAAGTCCTTTTTCCTTCCTGACACCGTGATACACGTGGGATGATTGCAAATTCAAGGCCAGCCGGGGCCACTTAGTTAGATCCTGTCTCAAAATAAAATTAAAAGGACTGAGGGTGTAACTTGGTGGTAAAGTACCCTTGAGTTCAATTCCCAGGACTGTGAAATGGATGGATGAATGAAAGAAAGAAAGAAAGAAAGAAAGAGAAAGGGCTGGGATGTAGCTCAGTGCTCGAGTGCTCACCCGGCATGTGCAAGCCCCTGGGTTCAATCTCAAGTATTCAAAGGAGGAACCCCTGTTTCCCATGTTCATTGGAATGATGGAGGCCAGATGAACCCCAGTCTCCAGTTTTGGTTTTTCTCCCAGGCATGAGATGGGAGTGCCGAGGGCACGGGTGAGGCCCAGGCCTGTTACCTCTCCCTTCCAGTCTGGGAGCCATGGGCGCTGGCCCTGCCAGGCTCCTAAGCCGCCCAGCACCGCTCTCAGCCGAGGAGTGTGGGGTTTGAGGGGGTGGTGCAACCATTTGGTTCATAGCTCCACTCTTCCATTTCCAAACACTCCAGCCTCAGGTCAGTTATTGAGCACCTCTCTCTTATTTATTCGTTCTTCTCTTTTGAGTACTGGGGATTGAACACAGGGGCACTTAATCACCCAGCTCTTTTACTGAACAGCCATTTCACAGAAGACAGACAACCGATCAACAAATATATGAAAAAATGTTCAACATCTCTAGCAATTAGAGAAATGCAAATCAAAACCACTCTAAGATTTTATCTCACCCCAGTCAGAATGGCAATTATCGAGAATGCAACAATAAATGTTGGTGAGGATGTGGGGGAAACAACACACTCATACATTGCTGGTAGGACTGCAAATTGGTGCAGCCATTGTGGGGAGCAGTGAACCAATCTAGGTGCCCTTCAACAGATGAATGGACAAAGAAAATGTGGTATACATATACATGGTGGAATACTACGCAGTTTTAAAGAAGAACGAAATTATGGCGTTTGTTGGTAAATGGATGGAGTTAGAGAATATCATGCTAAGTGAAATAAGCCAAACCCAAAGAACCAAAGTCTGAATATTTTCTCTGATATGCAGAGGCTAATTCATACTAAGGGGGTGGGGATAGAGGGGAGTGAAGGGGTATGGGGGAAGGAAGGATAGTAGAGTGAAACAGACATCACTACCTCATATACACATATGACGGCATGACCATGTGATCTTGCAATATGTACAATCAGAAAAATGAGTGATTACACTCCATTCATGGATGATCTATCAAAAGGTCTGAATGCATTCTACTGTCATGGACACTAATGAGAACAAATAAAAATCAATTAAATAAATAAAAACTCTGCATTGCCTTCAAAAAAATTATTTTATTTAGAGACAGGGTTCCACTGAGTTGCTTAGGGCCTCGCTGAGTTGCTGAGGCTGGCTTTGAACTCGTGATCCTCCTGCCTCAGCCTCCCGAGCTGCTGGGATTACAGGTGTGCACCTGGCTGGGACAATTGTTCTTTACAGGTGCGGCCCCCAGGCGGTGTGAGGTTGGTGCTGGTGGGACACTTGGCCCAGAGCCTGGCGCGAGCAGGTGTTTGTGAATGGTGTTCCTCGGTTGCCTGCTTCAGTGTCACCCAGAGCGAGGCCCTGGACGTCCACCTCCCTCCCCCGCCTCTACCCTCCGCAGCTGGAACACCCCTGGAACATGGTAGGTGTGAGGGGAAAAGAGCTTTCCGAGGAAATCTGGATCAAAGGGAAGCTGATGAGGTCATCAGAAAGCTAGTTCAGGGACAGAAACTGGGTAGGTCAAGCGTGTAAGTGGCAGAATGGCCCTCTGTCACCTCCCCAGGGAAGGCAGCCCACAGTGGGCCCCATCCGAGGTGACAGTCCTGCCTGCTCTCAGGGGCATAAGACACTGGGGAGGCCTGGGAGAAGGTGTGGTTGGGGTACAGAGAGCTAGCGCCTCTGGGACCTGTTAGCGCCCCCCGACCTGGAAAGGAATTGGCTTTTGCCTCCTGATCCGCCTCCAGGGGGCCAGGTCTGCGGGACTGTGGGTACCCAGCGCACAGTGGGGCCGCACCCTGTGGCTGCTGTCCTCCTGTGCTGGACCTGAAGAGGCATCCCCCCCATGCGGGCGGAGCCCACCAGAGGGCCGGCTCCGACGTCACTGGGCGCCACAAGAGGGCGCTCACGGGGACACAGAGCCAGGGAACAGTAGGTGAGATCTTCCTGCCCTGCATCCGCTCCTCGCTGAAGCCTTTATTCACGCAGAAAGCCTTTAGGCACCTGCTCTGGCGTGAATTTGGACGATGGTGTCTACACGTTAAACCGCATTTACTCTTTGAACAAGCAATTCCTCCTCCAGGACTTTACCTGCTAATGAAGCAGTCAAGGATAGACCCAAAGATTTAGCCACAAAGGTGCTTTTGGTCCCAGCTTTCTAGAAATGCAGAATATTGGAGCCATTCAAATTATCTAGCAAAAGCAGACAAGCGCCAGAAGTCGTGGTGCACGCCTGTAATCCCAGCCACTCGGAGGCTGGGGCAGGAGGACGGCAAGTTGGAGGCCAGCCTCAGGAACTTACTTAGCAAGACCCTGTCTCAAAATACAAAATAAAAAGAACTGGAGAGGAGTAAAGCGCCCCTGGGTTCAATCCCTAGTACCAAAAAATACAAATACATAAGTGGACTCCTTGCATAAACGATGGCGCGTCTTTGAGGTGCAGCACCACGTGGCCAGAATAACCGTCGTGGAGCAGGGGTTGGCACGTTGCAGGCTGCAGACCACCTGTTTTTATAGTCTGCAAGCTAAGAATGCTTCTTACATTTTTAAATGGTTGGAAAATCGAAAGACATGTGGACACGATCTGAAATTCCAATTTAAGGCACCATAAATAAATCTGCCCTTTCCTCAAAAAGTATGCTGACCACCGTCCTAGAAGAATACCTGGCCGCGTGCAAATAAAACCAGTAAAACCTCACGTACGATCCATTGTCACTCTGGGAACAGAAAAATATATGGTGCATCCAATGACGTTTTGTAGAGGGAAAAAGGCGGGAGTGGGCACCCGCTCACATTCGCACTCGTCTTGGGGGAGATGCTTTTCACCCTTCCTTTTGCACTCTACCGTTTGAATGCTTTTTTGTTGCTTTTTTTTTTTTGTTTTGTTACTAGGGACTGAACCCAGCGGCACTCCACCACTGAGTCACATCCCCAGCTCTATTTTGTATTTTATTTAGAGACAGGGTCTCACTGAGTTGCTTAGGGCCTCGCTAAGTTGCTGAGGCTGGCTTTGAACTCGGGATCCTCCTGCCTCAGCCTCCCAAGTGCTGGGATTACAGGCGTGCGCCACTGCGCCCGGCTTGTTGCCTTTGAAACTCACATTGATGGACATCGGAGGGAGACCTGTTGAACCAACAAAAAGGACCAAGGGGATGGTGGAGGGGACAAGGAGATACTGGGGAACAATATGGACCAAATGCAATTGTTATATGGTGTGCTGTGTGAGTACGTAACAACCAGTCCTGTGATTGTGTATGGAATCAATACAAAATATTTTAAAAAATTAAAACACGTTGAAACTCTGTCCCTGCCCTGGGAGATAGGGCCTGATGGGCGGTGACCAGGCCATGAGGGATCTGCCCTCCTGAGCGGGTTGATGCTGCGGGGAGAAAAGCCGGAGGGTGGATTGGCTCTCTTTAGCCCTTCCGCCACGTGAGGATGTTCATCCCCACGTCCCCTTCTGCCTTATCACGTATGGGTGCGGCGAGACGGCCCTCACCAGACACCTTGCTCTTGGAGTTCCCCACCTCTGCAACCATGAGAAATAAGACTTCTGCTCTTGATACATCACGCAGTCCCTGGCATGTTGTTGTAGCAGCGCAAAATGAACCGAGACGGGGCGTGCGTGGACTTCTGTGAAACTCACTCAGGGCACAAGCTCACGTTTTCAATAAGGAGAGAGTGACCGCTGCCCCTCTCCTCTGAACCCCGCATCCTGTGCTCAGGGGCCTCTGCCAGGCTCTCGGCTCCTCTCCGCTACGTCTCCATCTTCACCCTCACTCACTTCTCTTTTTCTTTCAAAATCCAGCCCAGGCCTCTTTGCCTCCTCGGGAAGTCTTCCTGGATTTCCCCAGGCAGGGGGCAGATCCACTCTCCGTTCCCACAGTGCCCTCAGGAGAGTTCATGGTCGATAATGGAGCCATACCCAGCAAAAGCCTAGAGCATGAAAGGTACTCAAATACATGATGGATGAATGAAAGACAACTTGAGTGGATGAATGCATGAAAGGTACTCGATGCTGGAGATAACACCAGACAGGCGGTGAGATGCACCCAAGGAAAGAAGGCACCTCAGCAGAGCTGTGCTGGGTGACTGCAAGGAAGGCAGATCCTGCAGGACCTGCAGAGGGTTTTCATCCGTGCATAACTGTGTTTGCAAATGCACAAGAAAAGGTCTGGAGAGGCCATTCTTTTTTTATTTCCAAGAAAAGGTCTTGAGTGGCCACTTTCTTTCTTTCTTTTTTTTTTTTTGGTACTGGGGATTGAACCAGGGGCACTCCACCACTGAGCCACATCCCCAGCCCTATTTTGTGTTTTACTTAGAGACAGGGTCTCACTGAGTTGCTTAGGGCCTCACTAAGTTGCTGAGGCTGGCTTTGAACTCGAGATCCTCCTGCCTCAGCCTCCCAAGTGCAGGGATTACAGGCGTGCACCACCACGCCCAGCTTGGGGAAGCCATCCTTAACACTCATCCTGGGCACTGTGCCCCCACTTGGCATGCTTTATCTCTGTGAATCCTCCTAACCACATGTACTTTTAAATCATTTTTCTTTTCTTTTTCTTTTTTTCTTTATTTTTGGTCCTGGGGATTGAATCCAGGAGCGCTTTACCATTGAGGTATAGCCCCAGCCCTTTTTATTCTGTTTTGGGACAGGCCCTCCTTAAGTCGCCCATGCTGGCCTCAAGCTTGCCATCCTCCTGCCTCAGCCTCCAAAGTTGCTGGGATTACAGGCGTGCGCCACCGCACCAGCCACACACCCTTTACATTCTTATTATCCCATTTTACAGAGGGAGACACTGAAGCTCAGAGAATTAACAGGAGGTCAAAGTTTCATGACTTTACGAGAACACGTGTTGCCCACCAGGGAACACAGCCCGCGGTATTTATTTGTGCAGGACGGTTTCCGGGGACAGGGCATCACACTCAACCCACAGGCCTTAGGGTTAAAACACACAGCGGATTTGCCTGGTCGCTTGGCTCTACATATTCATGCCACGGCAAGGCACCGCTGCAGACCCCCCACCTTCCACTCCTCACAGCCAACACGGGTCTCCTGGCTCCTCTCCAGGCTGTGGCCAGCCTCCCAGTGACGCGGCCGTCCTCCTCCCTCTCCTCCTCGCCTTCCTGGCACCCCCTGATGTCCACTTTCAGTACTGCAGCCAGCCCGACCTTCCTGATGAATTCATGTCTGACCACAGCGCTCCTCAGAAGACCCCTTCGGAGGGCCTCTGTGTTCTCCCGGTGCAGATCCCAGCCTGGCTTTAGGCCCCCCTTTGTGAACGGGACCCGTGTCCCTCGGGCCTCAGTCCCGGGTCCTGAGCTGGGAGGCTTTCTCTGCAAGAGACAGGTCCACTCTGTGGTCATGGAAGCTAACCACATGGAGTTGCATCTCTCATCACCGTCACCATGAATAGTGGCAGGCCATGCTCAGAGCATGCTCCCCAGAGCCGCAAAGCCCCCCCAGACTGCTCTGAAACCCCAGCTGGCTCCCCTTCCTGAATCGGTTCCCTGACAGAACAGGGAGGGTCTCAGGATCCTGGACGCCCCATCTCCAAACCCTCCTTTCTCTCTTCCCCCCTCGTGAAGCGTCCCCCAACCTCTTTCCATCCGCGGAGACCTCAGGTTCTTGACCAGGGCCTGCAGAGTGGCTGGGAAGGGCAGAGCCCAAGTCCCAAGGTGGACTGGGAGTGGAGCAAATGCCAGACCTGTCCCTCCTCAGGGAGGACACAGGAAGTGGGAAGGAATTGGGACCCAGGCACCCTGGACAGTGTCCATGTCTCCCTGTGGAAGACAGACTTGGGGTCCAGAGGGACTTAAACTTCTAGCTGTGGTGCACACACAGCACCATCAGTCACTGGGGGTCACAGATCAAATCCCCAGGGAGCGCCGGGCGTGGTGACGCACACCTGTAATCCCAGAGGCTCTGGAGGCTGAGGCAGAAGTTCAAAGTCGGCTTCAGCAAGGGTGAGGCACTAAGCACCTCCGAGAGGCCCTGTCTCTACGTAAAGTACACAGTGGGGCTGGGGATGTGGCTCAGCGTCAAGTGCCCCTGAGTTCAACCCCCCATCCAAGCAAACAAACAAATAAACAACAACAAAAAACCAGTGAGGTACCACTCCAGGCCCAGTAGGATGGCTATGATTTTAAAAGATGGACAACAAGAAGTATTGCTGAGAATGTGGGGAAATCAGTCCCCTCGTGCTCTGCTGGTGGGGTGCACGCTGGGGCGGCTGGGTGGAGGCAGTCTGGTGATTTCTGCAGTCGCTGCGTGGCCCGGCCGTCACGCTCCTGGCTGTGTGCTCAGAAGCACTGGACACGGGCACGGAAGCAAACACTCATACTGGGATGTTCATAGCTTTGCCGTTCACTGTGGCCAAAGGTGGAGACACGCAACATGCCCTTCGGTGGGTGAGTGGATGCCCAGCACCTGGTGCACCACTCGGTGAAATGATATCCAGCCCCACCCACAGGTGTGTCCCAATGGGGACACACCTCCAAGGTCTGACGTCGAGGGAAAGAAGCCAGACCTGAAAGACCACAGAGGGCTCGATTCCATTTATACGACCTGTCAGAACAGGCGACGCGTAGAGAGTGCAGATTGGCAGCTGCCAAGGGCCGCAGAACCAAATCCAACCAAGAAGGAGCTGTCATTGGAAATGCAGTGAACCCTGGGCTCAGGAGAGGACGGAGCCCTTCCCCCTGCCCCACCCTGCAGCCCCAGCCCTCCTGCACACTCACAGAGCACATCCAGGCTGGATCACCCCACGGAATCGGACGTGCACCAGATGTGCAAGCAAAGCCCTCCAGCAGCTGCACCTTTAAAAA
>JAJEJO010050271.1:0-16008 GCA_020662805.1 Glaucomys volans
AATTTTATTCTTCAGGACCAAAATACAGGTTGTTTTTTTTCTCTTTTCCCTTTTAGTTTTAAGTTACAGCAATGACTCTATGATATAAAATGCAAATGATAAATCTTCGTATGTTTTGCTCAGCATAGACGTATTTCTTATGATTGGTTTTTAGCTTTTTGTGAAACTTGTGTTAAATATTTTTAATATTTAAAATGTTTTATTAATTTCAACATGCTGTAATTTCATTTTATTTTTTTGACTTGCTGTAAATTTAAATGTATTTTCTAATTTCAGCTCCTCTTTCAGTATTCTCCTCATCCAGTGACACACTTACCTTTACCTATAAATTCATCTGTTGTTTTACATAATCAGTTGTTTGCTAAAATAATGAGATTGGCTGATTAGAAATAACTCAGTTCTCCCTAAAACTACTAATCCAGATTAGAATTAAATTGTGTTATTTAGTTGCATTATCTGAAATGGTTCTGATATAAAAGCAACAGCAGTGTTACCACATTTTATAAACCAAGAATTTTTGTACACTAAGACACTACCCTGTCTGAATAGAATACTCCAGAATTTTTTGTCACTTTATGTTCAGATCATTAAATGAACTACTATAGGGTTCTGCTAGATTATGTAATATCTAGAAGGAAATATTAAGAAATTTTATGAGCAGTGTTATGCAATACTACATTTTTATCTTAATGTTTGAAAGATTAATTATCTTTACCAAGTTATCATGGCAGAGTAGTACCTAACAGTATTTCTTCCTTCACCTTAATTTCCCTTGTAATATATTGCCAATTAGCCATAAACATGCTTACTTTTAAAGGCAATTCAGAAACCTCTAATGGAATCCTGTGGCATAGGGAAGAACACTTTTATATACACTGTACAGATGCGTCAAAGCCATTTATGGTTTTGTTTACGCACATGACATAACTACCAGACCTGAGTGTCTCATCTGAAAGTTACAGTTTAAATCATTCTGTTAAGAGTTCTGCTACCACTTGCATGTCAGTAAATGAAAAATAATCAACATAAGCATCTTTGAAAAGCAATTTAAGATCATTAAAAATGTATGAATCTTGACAAAGCAAGAAGATTTGAGGCTTATTAAGAATATATTAGGTCTCTACAGTGAGTGAAGGGAGAGAGGCATCTGTCCCTGTCAAGAGAATAGGTGTAGTCTGATTGTAACCTAAGGAAAGACAAAGGGACAGGGCAGGCAAGACACAGTGGAAGACTCAGTCTTAATCCCGACTGTTCCTACGAACCTTCAAAAAGAAAGAGCCTGCTTCAGGATGATTCCTGAAAAGACACAGAATCTTAGAACACACCCCGTTTCCTAATGGACTACATATGCGATACTTCCTGTCAGTCTGGCCTGCAGCCAAGGGCTACTGCAGAATCAGAACTTAGATGTGCCTTGCAAATAGAATGTAAGCATATTACATGAGCTCAAGGATTCTTAATCTTTATCTTTTTTTCTTATTTATTAACTATTAAAGTTTGAATATTCATAGATCTCATAGTTGTAAATCTCCAAAATTCTCTAGTAATAAAGACTGATTTCATTTGTTTCTACTTAGCTCTAATCTTGAACGAGGTCCAAGCGGAGTAAAGAAAGGTAGTGTTAGTTTACCTGGATAATCTTCTCAAAAGTGCTGAGTATTTCCTGGAATCATGACTACATTTACTAAAATATGAATATACTGCATTTTTAGAAGATATGAAATGCCTCTCTGTCGTGTGATGTGAGTCTTATGTCAGCTGCAGCGACTCGATTTGCATGTAAATTCTGAAAATTTCCTTGTCCCATGTGACACTTCTGAAATGTCTGTCTGTTCTTTTTTCCTTTTTAATTTCCCAAGCTCACTATTTGGATAAGATAGTTAAAGGTACTGTATACTTGCTCTTTGTTGACATATCTACATATATATCTATATATAACCGTGTATCAGATTGCACTAGGTATGACCAAAGACTGTTTTCCATGCATATTTTTGTAAATTATAAATCAGGCTTACATTACATGAAATGCCTTGAATTTAAAGTATCAAGACTTAAATGTCTGTGTCTCATTTTTATAATTTTGGGTTATCACAGATTTCATTCCTATGTAAAAGCATTAGTTCTTCACTAGAACCCCAAACTGAAGATTACAGTACATTTGCTGTTTTTTGTTTATTTTATTTTATTTTATTTTATTTTACTTTAAGATCTTCATTGTTGGCAATTCAGCTAATGGGCTTTAAATTCTAAATTAAAGAATTATAAATACTCTTTTATCACAGAATAAGAAATTGTCAATCTAAAGAAGATTCTGGTTAATTTATGTTGAGAGAAATCTCATTGATCCTCATATGGAAACTTCTTTGGCTTCAGTGTTTCAAAATATATGTGATATCATAATTTATGTTTTGTTATTTTTCAAGACGACAAAATATTGTGCATTCTCTTAAATCAGAACTGATCACATTGCTCAGCAGAAAACAGCAGATCCTCATGTCTTCAGTTCTTGTAGAAACAGGTGGAGAATTTTTTTTTCAGAAGAGAAAATTCCCTTCCCCTTTCTCCTCAAATTTCCTATTTTCTATTCCTTGTTTGTGCTTTTCATTAGAATATGAAAATATTCATGGCAATATCCAGGCTTTCCTATAATAACTCTCGTGTGCATGCAATCAGCTGCTGCACCTCTTTGTCAGTGGGGCAATTAAATCTTTCTTTTTCGTTAAAAATAAAACAGAAAATATATCCATAAAGAAAATTCACCTTCTACATATTGAATAATCCACAAATACAGATGGTAATTGTCTGAAAGAAAGGAAGCAGCAAAATTAATCTCCTCCTGACCTGATGGTATCCTTAAGTAAAATTTCGTTACACTCTGCCACGAGAGACTTGTCAAAATATTCTTCTCTCCGTTAACTCTGATCTTAAGAGACAGAATGTCTCTTCGAGATATTTTCTTCTCAAGTTCCGCAGTGGAGGAGGGGAAACCAATATGAGTAATTCTTTTAATACAGATTTAAAATAAATATCTTTAAACAGATTGTTCCCTTAAATTTTGTCACCAAAACAAGAGGAGCATTCTAATGATAAGAAACTGTATAAAAACCCCAACTGCTAAAGCAAGTATTTGTATTAATATATATTTTATGCCAAATTATAAATAACTCTGTCCAAAGAGATCAAATTAATAGCCAACTCTTCTTAGGCTTTTAGAGCATTTATATCCTTGCTTCTGTCAGTGTCATGTCACTCATAAATAAGAACTCCAGAATCTATTTAAGTGTCATCCTCATAAACTGATCATGTTGGCTGCATGCCAGATATCATCAGTAGGAAGTGGCAACAATTGTTTTTTATTTTTTTTTTAATGTCATGTTAGACTGAAACAATTATAGATTTTGGATATATTAAATTATTTTAATTGTTTCCCAAATTTTCCCTCCTTGCCCATAAAAGCAGACAAGATAGGATATAAAGGTAAAAGCATAAAAGCCTTAGGGAGATTGTCACAAAATATCACTCTTCGCTATCTGTCTTGAAGCACGTCACTACCGTGTTTTTGTTCAGTCTATCAATGTTTTATTGTGGTCCTTATGGTATTTCATTTTGTCCGTCCTAAGTAATCAAATATGCACAGCTATTACATTTAGTTGGAAATCCTGTTGGTCCTGTCCCATCCGTATGCAGCCTGAATCCTAATGTTTGTTAGAATAGATGCTAAGCTGCTTCACTATTTCCTGGGCTTTGCTTATTCTGTGAAAAGGAATGTACTCTGGGCATAAAGTATAGTCATTAATACTGGCCTATACTTTGTGCAATTATTTAATGCACTGTAATTTCACATGAATATTCGGCAACTCCAAGGCCAGATAAAATTAATGTTGTCTTTTTAACATCATTCATAAACTCATACCCACTTTCATGCTCTTGAATTTAGAGGGAATTTTTTAAAGCAACAAGGTGCTTTAAGAAGTCCTATCCTAAGAAGTAACCAGTAATGTTTACAATAGATTAAAAATCTAGACAAGGGATTCTGAAATTATTTTCTTGAGATGCTTTTACACACCATATGATATACCTTGTTGCTTTGCTAATGGGAAAAAAATTAAGTTAATTTTGTCTGGCCTGCAGCTATTTAGTGGATCCTTGCATATATTTCTGTCCTGCACAGGTAAGTGGTGTCTCAAGGGTCAGGCCAATCAAAGATGCCACTTGGATAAGAATTAGATTCCTTAGATAATGTTGCTGTTTCTATCCATGTGCAATTACAGTATTTGTGCTGTTTATAAAGGCCTGTTCCCACTAAGTGTCCCGTATCTGTTTATTTTAGTTGCAAAATCTTTCAATACTCAAATCACTGGTGTTTTCCTTCTTTGTCTCGACAGAGGGTTGTCCTGGCCTGTGCAACAGCAATGGAAGATGTACACTGGACCAAAACGGCTGGCATTGTGTTTGCCAGCCAGGATGGAGAGGAGCAGGCTGTGATGTAGCCATGGAGACCCTCTGCACTGATAGCAAGGACAATGAAGGAGGTAAGAAATGCTGAGCATGAAAACAAGTATGTGCCAGAGCACAGGTTCATAAGTTACAGTGAGCCCACAGTTATCTGTTGCCAAAAAAAAAAAAAAAAAATCTTATCCCCATAGATTAGATTGATTGAAAAAATATATGAGTGCTGATGGAATGATTTTGCTCTCTATTTTTCCTGAAACAAATGTGAGATGATTATCGTTCAGGGAAAAGACAAGGAAACCAAGCTACTGTATAATGTCCGTTGTTCTCTGTTCCTTTTTCTGATCCCCAGATGACTATCCTCCTCAACTCAAGTATTTAGGGCTCTGTGAGTTGGGAATTCTAAAGCAGTATTTTAATAACTAAACATTCCAAAAGGTACAAGGCATCTCCCAAGCCCTCTTGAAAGTCATAGATGGAAAGAATAAAACAGTAACAGAGAACAGTCCCCTTAGAGCTGCACTGCAGTGACTTTTTATCCTTAACTCTATGCCGTTTAAAAAAGTATGCTATTCCACCCAATTTGAGCCCTGGGCTAAAAATAATTATTCTCCTCTTTAAGTACATCGCCCCATGCAATTGCATTTTAATTTCAGAAACAAGAGAACGAGAATTGATGGTGGAAAAGTTGCCCCTGACAGCTGTTCAGTTTTGACATACCTTGACTTACCTTGAGGGTTTAGTTGCTCTCTGGGTCTCTGTGGTCACCTACTCTGTGACTCAGATGTGTTTCCCTCCCCTTTCCTCCACTCCCCTGACTTCTTTGGAAGGCCCACATGGACAGGAGTGTAAACTAGAGAGTGCAAGTTTTGGAGGCAGACAGATATTCACTCATCCATTTGGTAATTATGTGACCTTAGACAAGATTCATAATCTCTTTAAACTTCCATTGTTTCATCTACAAAATAGGAATAGGAATTTTTGAAAGGGTTAAGAAAATGTACACAAATAACATGACATATTGTTGGACACAGCATGCTGTAAGGTGCCACCTTTACTGTTCAGTTTCTCTTTTCCTTTCAAACTACTCATCTTGATGAACTGGAATCTACAGAAGGTGTCAGAGAAGATTGAAGTGCTTTTTCTATCTACATGTGCAGTGGGCTTAACTGCTGCTCTCTAGGAGACACAGTAACCAGAACCTATCCTGCCTCCAGCCACCCAACTCACATCCCTGCTCACACCCTCCCTGGGCCTGCAGCCCTCTCCAGCCAAATGCCACTTGTCTCTTATCTTCCTGACAAGGAGCTATAGTTCTCCCCTTCACTTTCTAGCATCCTGCTCACCATCTTCCCGTATTCTTTTACTCGGACTATCAAGAAACTTGAGACCCTGATTCCACACACAAGCCTCTTTTTGCCTGCCTGCCCCAGCTGAATTTAAACAGTCTCTATCCCTCACAGCTTTTCCCTGCTAATAATATCTCATTGCCTGGGCTCCTCCTAACCACGTGCTATAGAAATGGCAGCATTAATCCTC
Source organism: Glaucomys volans (assembly GCA_020662805.1). Taxonomy (NCBI): domain Eukaryota; kingdom Metazoa; phylum Chordata; class Mammalia; order Rodentia; family Sciuridae; genus Glaucomys; species Glaucomys volans. The sequence continues at coordinate 5,992 of JAJEJO010050271.1, forward strand.
TCAGAGCCACAGCCCAGATGGCAACCTTCCTGGTTACTTTCCTCTGAAGAGCCCCTACCCCATTGTTTCTATTGCCTGGGGAGGAAGAGAGCAACTCTTTCTCCTTGATCCTGTATTTCAGATTTTTGTCTTCTAAAAAGAGATTATATTGAGGAGGTTCCACATTCTCTCAGAGGGAAGCAAACTGCAGGGCCAAGTCTGTAGAGACCCGGCAGAGTAATTTAGGGGCTAATCAACTCTTTAGTATTGTTATCAGCCAAGGAGGCTTTTACTTTTCCTCAAAATTTATCAACTGTGAATTGGCCTCATTCCCCTTTGTTTATTCTTATTAGCATGAAACTATCCTATCTCTAGGCTTCCCTCTCTAAGGGGAAATCTGAGCTGATAGAAGACCTCCTGTGGATTCTCTACTTATCTCACATAATTTGTATTCCTGTCCCTAACCTAATTTTGTTGATCTTCTAAGAAGGAATCTCAGTGCCAGCCTCTTTACATCCTGATATTGTATCCTGGGTGCTCTATAGCCCAAGCTAGCAGGTTCTTTGAACTTATGCATGAGTTATGTGCATAGAAACAATATTTTCCACATCAAACCCCAAATAGAGACATATAATCTGGCAATTAAGGGTAGTTGATATGAAAACAATAGAACACCAGGTTTAAAATTAGGACAGTACTGTAATTCTAGAACTAAAGGTGACCACAATGATATGGAGCCATTATCTAAAGTATTTAGTGTTAAAATGGTGAATTAGCCAGAAAGTAACTAAGTCACCTGATTTAGCATTTAAAATAACTAAGAAGGAAGAAAAGATGAAGAGGATGATTTGGCCCTCGTCATGAATTAAATATTTTATATAAATCGCTGCTATACTGTCATCTAAGCAACTTCATAGAACACAACACTCACAAAAGAAAGAGTAGTTCACCATTCCCAGAAGTGCAGTTGATAATATAAAAAAAGTTTACAATAGATGGCTACATATAGAGCAATAGTTAAATATCTTCGGAGGCCAGGCTTCTTCCTTAATTTCAAAATATACTTTCCTTTTCCCAGTCAAATTTGCCCCACCATCAATTGTCCAATTCTAAAGATCCTCAAAATCTGGATCTTATGAAATAGGTATCTCTCTCTGCCTTTATGGACCTCCCCTCCCACTTGGTCTCTCTACAAGGCTTAAGGGAAAGCAGCCTTAGAAGGGAATCCTTCATGAGGAGGAGGAGTGATTGACTTCTAATAAAACAGATCAGGGTCGTTCATCTTTGGCCATTCTTTCAACACCTGTACATTCACAAAAAATAAACCTGCTGCCTTGTTTTTTAAGATTCAAACAAACAGGTGTTATGCACACCAGGTAATATAGCTCTTCAGAACTTAGGGTGAAATTTTACCCACCCATACAGAGGTCCCTGACAAAAATCTCCACTTTATGGAATTGGCAAAGTCGATCTGCTTCTCAAATACAACTCCAGGTATCGAACAGAGACTGCTGGAGCAGATCATTTGAACAGCAGCAGGTGATGGAATAGCAGATTTTTAAATTATATAGTGGAAGTTAGAAACAGATGGGCATTGGAGCAGAGAATGTGGATAACATCTCCAAATGGTAGCAACTCATTCCTGTCCTGTCCTGGCTGAGCAAGCTTTCAGTGCAAATGATCAACAGCAACAGCACATGCCTAGACTTGGCCTATCAGTATTTCTTTTTCAATTCCAACTCAAACCTGTGAAGTCAATTCCCCTCTAAATTGAGCCATTTCTTATTCATATCCCAAAACTCACTCTGATCATGATGTTGCTAAGGGCACAGCAAAGAAAGGCAGAGAGCTAGGAGCTGGTCACTGTTAAGTGATGGGTGATCTGGAATCAGGTGGAAGACTGGGACCCTGTACTGCTGCTCCCTTTAGTTCCATGAGTGTCTGTCAGTGGGCCACCTGATGGAGATCCGTTCTGTCTCACAATGTACTCCACCTCAGGCTTCCACTTGCCCTCAACAAGAAAACTTTTTCTATTCTTAAGATTCTATGCAGTCATTCTTACCAGAAAAGCCTCTGGTTGCACATGAGAGAAATCAAACTCAAATGATTCTATCCTTTAAAAATGCATTAGTTTATATAACAGAAAAAAATCAGACACAGTTACATCCAGGTGTTTGAGTAAGGATACCACAAACCTGGGTTTTATTCATCTGTTAACTCTGGGTTGTTGTTTTTTTGTTTTTTTTTTTTTTTCTATGTTGGAACCACTCTCAAGCCAGCTTTTCCTCAAAATGGCCACCACAAGCTCTGGGTTTACATTCCACTAGCAAAATACCCCAGCACAAAGAGTACACCTCTTTGGTACTGAGCCTCATTGTTTTAATCAGCCTTTTTCACTACTGTGACAAAAAGATCTGACCAGAACAATTTTAGGGGAGGAAAAATTTATTTGGGGGCTTATAGTTTCAGAGATCTTAATCCGTAGACAGCCTTAGGGCTCCATTCCTTAGTGCTGGAGGTAAGGCAGAACATCATGGTGGAAGAGTGTGGTAGAGGGAAATAGCTCATATGATGAGGCAGCAGAGAAACTCCACTCACCAGGTACAAAATATGTATCCCAAAGGCACACCCCCAATGACAACACCTCCTCCAGCCACACCCTCCCCACCTTCAGTTACCACTCAGTTAATCCTGTCAAGGGATTAATTCACTGAGTTAAGGCTCTCATAATGCAATCATTTCTCCTCTAAACTTCTTACATTGTCACACACATGAGCTTTTAGGGAATACCTCACATCCAAACCATAACACTCATGGTCTGAATTAGGTCACCTGCTCAAAGGAAAATTGAAGTGCTATCACCAGAAGGGATATGGATGCTGGGCACACAGAAAAACAGATTCTACTCCAGAAATATAATTGACTCTTCATGGTGTTTAGCCTTAGTATAATCAGAGAATATACTTTAAAAAATAACTTTTTCATGTAGCATACAAATGATTATTTTCAGAATAGAAAAGTTTCTGTTTCCTGTCTCCTCCCTTCCCCAAAAATTTACAGTCTTTTCACTTGACAGCGAGAAAACCAATGCTAAAATTCTGACATCCTTTTCTAATTCAAGGTTGGCAAGACAGTTGTCTAGTTCTCTCTATATACCTTTATAAGCATCATTATTTTTACAGTCTTCTTCTAAGAATCTCATTCGATAGGGGATTCCTTGACTCCAAATAGCTGGTGGTCCCACTATGCAATCATTAAAAATATAACTTGCCAAAGATAATTCTCTTCAAAAATTGAAATGACCTCCCAAAATGCATCATCTTTGGCAGTTGTTACCATGTTACCATTTTTCTTCTCATGAAGGTGATCTAGTCAAACTTCCCTTTGTAATCCTGTTTCCCTTTCTGGTTCTCCAGTGGGTAGGTCCCCTATGGGGACCTCAGGCAGGGGATTCGAGGTCTATCCGGGAGACTGGATAGTTGAGTACATGAGAATGACTTTTAAAGGCTTATATGAAACTTTGTTCAAGAATGGTGGAATGTCAACACGTGACTCCTGCCAGAATAATACATCTTATTTTAAGAATATAGAGTTATTTCTTGTTCTTCAGAAATACTTTGTGCAGTGTATATCAGGAAAATGTACCTTCAATAGGCATATTTTAACATTTTGGGGGGGGGGGTTGGGGATATAGCTCAGTTGGTAGAGTGCTTGCCTTGCAAACACAAGGCCCTGGGTTCAATCCCCAGCCCCACCAAAAAAAAAATTAGGGGCTGATAATGGGAGAAGAGATTGCAATTCAACTGGTTATGTAGTAATTAGAAAGATAGAAATGATAGATTAATATTAAATAGAAATAAAAATAAAAATGGCAAGTTCAAACTCTAAGAAAAAGTAAGAATGTGCTAGAGGTAAAACAAAGAAACAAAAAGGAGCAAAAAAATGGATGAAATTTTCATTTAAGCAGCAAAATGAATATAATGAATGCAGGTGGTCTAAGGGTAGAGATTACCAAATGAAAATAAGGAAATGTTTGGAATAGATGAAAAAGCTGAGCAGGAGGATGAGATTGTTGATTGAAACTCTTGTGTTCTTTAGAACCAAATATAAAAGTTAAGTAACAAAATGGCAGATAATAGCACCTAGAAGGGAGGAGTAAATAGTTGATTGGGAAAAAAAAAAAGAAGAAGAAAAAGAGGAAGTAATTTGCAAGAGATTTGAAGTATGTCCCAAAAGAGATCCAGTATTTATCAGAGTCTCAGGCATTAAATTATCCTGGTAGATGATGATTGGCATTCAGTGGGGGAATTACTATTAGTTTAGAAGACTACCAGATCCTACTTTAGGGAAGAGATTACAAACCCTTTTGCTATCCACAGAATTTTTAAAGCATAGTAAATCCCATTCTGGAAAAAAGAAAGCCAGCTTGTGCTCTTAGCAGCAAAAGCCTCCAGTAGTTTCCTGGTAGGGTATAAGGAACATAAGGTTTCACCATTATATTTTAATGAGTTTTCAAAGGAGAGAAAAATCAGAGCCACACAGATTGGAACTAAAAGTCTCTCCTGTATTTTATACCCATTAGCTGCCACATCAAGCTGCAAACTGTAGAAATGGACAGTGCACAGCACCTCTTCAGATGCCTCCCATTACAGGCGTCTCCAGGTTAAGAACCCCAGTAATAATGGCAAGGGTGTTTCTTAGAGGTAGCACATTCATGTAACATTCTTATTGGTGTAAGGGCTAACCACTGTTGACAGCTTGATGGGCATCTTCTAGTCCTCCTTCACTGAATTTATATGCACATTTATGTTTTTTAAATTAAATGGAATAAGTACCATTGTAAATTTGATTCTTCCAAATAGTACATCTTGGAGATTTTTTTCATGCCAATACACATAGACCTCATTATTCAAATAAAAACATGAATGTACAAATTAATTTTACCACTGCTACAATGATAATAATTAGGTCATTTTTATTTTTGGTTACTAGTGTATAGGCAAATGTGTAGTGAATTTGTGTGTGTTTCTGTATATAAATCTTTGTGTAAATGAACAAATATTCTTTAGGATATTTTTTTAGAAGTGAAATTTCTGGGTCAAAGGATTTTTTTGATAGCTACTGCCAAATTGCCTTACAAGTAGGTTTCAACAACTATACATTTCATCAGTATCAAAGTGCTTATTTCTCTCATGTCAGTAAATAGTCTGCACATAACCCATAGTCTGTATCTAATCCTTGTACATAAAATTTTTCAACAAAACGAAAAATATGAATTTTTTCTGATGAGTGAAAATGACTCCATTTTTATTGTTTTAATTTGCATTTCCCTAATTACTACTTAGATTGATGATTTTTCCCCCCTGTGCTGGGGGTGAGACCCAGGACTTTGCATGTTAGGCAAGTGTTATACCACTGAGCTATATTCCCAGCTCTAGATTGGTGATCTTAATATTGGTTTCTCAACCTTTTGTATTTTTCCCTTGGTTTTGTTTTTTTGGTAATTGCTTATTTATTACCTATGTTTTAACAGAGTTGTTTGAGATTTCCTTTGTTCTCAGGACTGTAAATATCCTACTTATTGATTCTTTGCTATGTAAGTCATAGTTATTTTATCCCAGATTTTCACTTATCTTTTATATTTGAAAATTATGGTGTTCTTTGTTCAATTGATATGAGGTAAATTTTTATGAAACTTCCCTTTTCCTGGGTCATGTTTTCTTAATGATAACCTTTGTAAGGTTATGCATGGTATTATATACTTAACATTTCACCTAATTTTTTTAATACTTTTCATAATCTTGTGGATTGCTTAATGTCTAATTAATTAAAAACATTTTTAAGTACCTAATGAAGTAAAAAAGAAACATGTATTCAAGGATTAGTAAATCTACAGGTAGGGAAAGGATATTATTAAAAATCCAGAAGGGGTCTTTAATATGCTGCTAGGGCACAATTTTGACCTGTTTAGATCTCACAATTTTTAGGAACTTTATTCATCCTTTCCTTTGTTCAACAAATGTATTAAACGCCTACTTGGAACCAAGGAGTGTGTAGTAGATACTGGGGATACAACAGTGGACTTGATTAGTCTCAAGGGCTTAATGAGAAAACTGAGTTGATTACTGAAGGAGTGGAGGGTGCTGGTGGGGAGTAGGAGAGAAGTTACAGATCTCTATTCAGAGGGAAAATCATCAGGAAAGATTTTACAAGATATGAGAAGGAGTTATACCTTTACTCAAAGGCACTAGAGACCTAGTGAAGGAAGTATTTTATCTAGAGAAGTGAACAATCACTTTGATTTCTATATTAAAAAAAAAAATCAAACGCTGGCTGGAGTATAGAAAATGGATAAGTTGGGGTGAGACTGGAACTTGGGAAAGTGATTGTTGAGATCATTTCAAGAGATGACCAAGGAGGCCTGAGGGTAGTTTTAGAGAAATGGAAAGAAACAGACTGATTCAAGAGATATTTGAGGGCTGGTGATGTAGCTTGGTGGTAGAGCAAATGCCTAGCCATATCTGAGGCCCTAAGTTCAATCCCAGCACTGGACTGGAAATAAATAAATAAATAAATAAATAAACACACGCACACACATACATACATACATACATACATACATACATATATATTTGATACGAAGAAAAAAAGGAACTGGAGATTGATTAGATGCAGAGAAGAAGGAAGAGAGAAAGAAAGTCTAGGATAACCTTCAGGTTTCTGCTTGGATGTAAAATGGAATGGGTAGATGCTGAAAGCATTAATTGAAAGAGAACATACAGGAGAAGCAATGTATTTGGAGAAGATCATAGATGTTATGACTTAGACAGTTTACCTTTAGATACCTATGTAATAATATCCAAGTGGAAATATCTAGAAGGCAGTTTGTGGGTTTGTAATGCAAACAAATATAACCAACCTAGAGTCATTAGCATTGAAATGAGAGGAATATGGGAACCGAAGCTACCAAGAGAGCACTGAAACAGACAGACCAGGAATGTCCAGAAAGCCAAACATGATCCAACCCAGTAGTGCATAAACCTATCCCAAGTATGTAACAGAATGACTGAAAAAAGTAATGAAAGGTGCACCTTCACAATGTTAAAATTCTGAAATTCACAAATACAGTATTGTATCAGAACTTCTAACTTTATGTGGAACTCAGGGTGGAGAGGAACTTCCAAATACTGTGGTCAACAGTGGTAGACATTAATTATCTTTTGAGTAAAGTAGAACATCAAATTCAAAGAAAATTCATGGATTTTTTATTCAGTCAGTAAATCAGTATTTTGAAAACAAATTAAAATATCCATAGCTACTTGAAAGAAGAAAGAGTTTTGACAGGCAGAACAAAACCAACACAGAAGGCAATCTGGAAATAAACTCGGGGTCAGAATTTTAACAATCTAACCAAATGTGTGTTTTTAAATTTGCCAAAAAAGAAATATCAAAAATGGTGTAAAGAATAATAGAAATAGCACATGGTACAAGCCTTATTTTTGACTCCTAGGCCATAGCCTGATTTTTGTAAATAAAGTTTTATTGGAACACAGTCACACACATTCATTAAGATATTATCTACAACTCCATTTGCACTATAAAGGCAGAATTAAATAGTTGCCAACAGAGATTATATTGGACCCCAAGCCTAAATATTCACTGTTTGACCCTTTACAAAGTAAGTTTGCCAGCCACTGTTAAAGACCAATGGAAATGCCTAAGGAAAGATAAGTGCATACTTTAAAATATGGACAGAATAGATAACTACAGCAATAATATTAAATATTTGAGTGGAAAGAAGCATAAACTATATTATCTACTTTACATAGAGTACCACTTATATTGCAAAACCTAAACTGAAGAAAGGCTCTTAACTAATAATAGAAGTGGTTGTTTGATGGGTTTTGAACATTTCTGATTTTCTTTAGATTTTTTATGATTAATGCTATTAGATATGGCTCCTATGCCAATATAAATATAAGCCAACATAATATTCCTGAGACTAAAATGGAATTTCAATGATTTTGAGAAGCAATTCCACGAAGACAATTTTACTGCACTATACATTTGGGCAAGTGGGTAATCAACTTAGTTGTACTAGATAGCCCGAGCTGCTATATGAGCACAGACAAAGAATGAAAAATGTTTTCTCAAGTTATAGGAAGCCAGATTCATAACCATCCGTCACTTGCATGGGCAAGTTACTGATAAACTCTGCAGAAAAATAACAAACAGTGTGTCCCTGCATCTTGGCTGTTGAAAATGAGATTCTTTCTCTGATTGATGTTAGCAGAGAGGCTTGTAAAAATGCATTTCCAACTGATTAGTTCAGAAGGTGTCAATCTCATGCAGTTTTATGACCTGCAGTCTACATGCCAGATGTACATTTGCTTTTTATAAACTAACAAAGATGAATGACTAAATTTGAGCATTCCTCTTTGGCAACTGTACCATATATTGCCTAAGGGAAGACACTGTGGGAGTATGGGGGGTGTGTGGTTAGGGAGAGGGGAGGAAGCATTTAACCCTTAATTTGCCAGATTAATGGAGATAAAATATAATCTTTGGAAGTACTTTCCCTTTTGAGTGGTTACTGTATATGTTAAAGAATGAATATAAGGGGAATACCTACAAAAAATATCAAATATTTGTGTTAAACTACTCTCCCAAGCATCTGTACACCCATTCTAAATCCCTTAAGAAAGCCTAAATGAAATATATCATAAAACACATATTAAAAATTCCTCATATAATCTCAAGATAGAATCATGAATTACTACTGAGAGGCTTAGAAGGTTATTTATTTATTTTATTTATTTAGAAGCCAGAAGTTATATTTGGGCAATAGATCAATAGTCTACTACTTTAGATATCTGAGTCTTAGTAACTATGCTTCTATTTTGAGAGAGATGGAGGGAATTATTATTACCGTTATTATTATATATCCTCATGAAAAATAAGACTATAGCTTCATCTTTTTTCTACTAAAAATATTGAGAAATATGAAGACCTTTTTCTCCTTCACGGCCTCTTTAAAAAGTAATATTTTGATAAATTCATATGAATCCAGTGTCATAGATTTAATTGAGGTTTCACTTACTAAATTTTTATCACCCAAAACTATAAGGGAAACACTGAAAAGATGTTTTTTAGATACTGTCTCTGATAAGCTGGGTTTCTTTCAGTTTCAAGTGACAGAAAATCCTACTCAAATATGCTTAAGGTAAAGCAGAATGCCTGTTTCTGTAACAGAAAAGCCTGAAGGTCAAGTGCAGCTTATTGCAAAAATACTAAGAATGTCACTGTGTATGATCTATTGGTTTTTTCTCTCAAGCTCTTGGTTCACTGTTTCTGAAACTGTTCCATTTGCAGACAGATTGTATAGTGGCAGCAAGATGGTTGCTGCAATCCCAACCTCACAGCCTTACAGCCCAACCCTGTTTGGCAGTAGGGAGAGGCAGAAGCAGAGAATCTCTTCAGATAATTCCTGAAAATCATCCTAGTTAGATACATTAAGTTACCTGTATATTTCTAAACCCAAAACAAATGTAGACACACCCAGAGGCTGAGAGTTGGAAAGGGCTGAGGACGGAAATGAAAATTTAGATCTATTGCCCTAAGAAGGAGAAATGGGTGTTAGAAAGTAACACAAGTAACTGTTCACTGTGTTCTCCATCAGGTGGGTAAAATGACTTAAGATGAGCAGGCACTCTCATCTCTTGTTTCTTACTTGTGTTGTTGTTGACCTATCTTCTAAACTGGCTAAAGCCTATTCTCTTTTGTCTCAATTTTCTGTCAAATATTGAAGGGGCAAGCTAATATTCTATTAATAAGAGCGGCCTAAGACAGATAAGTGGCCAGTATTTTTTAATAAAAATTAATTTTAAAAAAACTTGCATAAGTAAAACAAAGAGGCCATCTGGACAGTTTCAACTGAGCTTGCCATAATAGGGTCATGGCAAAGCCTGAACTCAAGCTTGAAGATTTTAAAGCTATCTTGTCAGTTCTCCCATGAGTGTCCAAAGTCTACAGAAAGCA